>VKKT01001250.1:142384-152574 GCA_008038995.1 Haliotis laevigata
ATTCAGGTTAACATGCTGAAATCTTCAAAGTGTCGTCGTGACCCTAAAACTTATGTGAAGGTTTACCAAAGTCGACTGGGCCCTGAGCCTTCCCTAGATAAAGCTTTGTATTGAATATGAAGAAAATCCAGTGAATGGTTCTTGATATAGCTTAACATGCAGGTAAAATGTTAAAGTCCCCTTGTGACCTTGAAATGAAGGTCAAGGTCACCAAATCTGAGTTGGACCTTTCTAAACTGTGATGAAACTAGGTACCAAATATGAAAAGAATCTAGTGAACGGTTCTTAAGATATTCCAATTCGTACATACGTACGGACGGACGGAGCCTAATACTATATTCCCCGCTTTGCGCTAAACGCGCGGCGGGGGATAACAACTCCTTATATAACTGCAGTGTGCGAGTTGACAATGCAATCCACGTCCCCACAGCAAGAGAGACAGCATACAAATCAGACAACAGTGTGTACGTGATATCTCACCTGCAGCTCCCCACGGTCGGCGGTAACGGAACTTGGGGATCTTCTTGCTGGATGATTCCTGGAGCATCCGACCTGTACGATAAACAACCAATCAGCAACAATCTCCCAGGAACAGTTATCTCTACATGCACAGTAACATCACTTACTCCATTACAACACCTATGTGGAGGTCTGACCAACTCTCCAGAGTGACTGAGAAAGGTTTTACGCCACTTTTGGCATTATTTTAGCAACATCAAGCCGGGGGACACCAGAAATGAGCTTCACACATTGCCACCATGTGGGCTATTGAACCTGAGTCTTCACTATGACAAGAGAATGATTTACCCAATAGGCTACCCCGACGCCCTTCTCCACAAGAATTCAAATCAGATGAAACCTGAGTGAACAGAACCGCTCAGTCTACCCTGAGGACTCCAGTTTTTTCAGCCAACAATAAGACATCTGGGTAATCTGGGTGAGATGCCTCCAGTGTTCCAGGTCTTAAGACATTTACCCATTTGGTGAGTCATAACCACAGGTAAGATGCAGACAAACCAAAATTATCTGGCAAACAAGGATTTGAACACTCATTACTGACTGCTATTTCCCCCAAGGGATACAACTCTGTACATCGACCTAGTGAGTGAGTGAGTTTAGTTTTACGCCACACTCAGCAATATTCCAGCTATATGGTGGCGGTCTGCAAATAATTGAGTCTGGACCAGACAATCCAGTGTTCAAGAACATGAGCATCGATCTGCGACATTGGGAACCGATGACATGTGTCAACCAAGTCAGCGAGCCTGACCACCCAATCCCATTAGTCGCCTCTTACGACAAGCATGGGTTACTGAAGATCAATATTGTAACCCGGACCTTCACGGGTCACAACGACCTGGAGCAACTTAGACAACTGGGCCATACTGAGGATACCAGGTTGCAAACTGCAACGACTTAGACTGCTCGGTCATCTGTGCCCTTAACACATCTAAACATGAAAAGGATAAGTTATATGACATCATGCTGAGGAGAAAAACATATAAATAACATTATTGTTCTAAATACAGATGTTCTCTTAAAAACAAGTAATGACTTATCATCACAGGCAATGCAGTCTACATGCAGAAAGACTATGTCAAGACAGGACACACAAGTTGTACAATACACAGCATGGAAGTACCATCCTCTACCTGTCGGAGAACTATACTGGCTACCGAACAGTTACCGCCATATTTTAGCGGTATTTACAAAGTTACTCCGCCGTTCGTTAAAATAATGAAACAGAATTAATTATGATACTTCCCCGATGTGTCCAGCCCGTTCACTGCCACCGATCATGTTTTTATACAACGCGACGGAAGGGAATCATGGCAGTATAAATAGGTGTTTTCTCACAACTAACTGTAAAAGTTATTGCCACCCGAATGTCTCATGCCATTCGTGAAATACTACATATTCATATCATACAGTAACCTCGAATAATTGATTGTGTGACTATTTGAGCGTTTCTTCTACAGTAGATTGAAAGTGAATGGAACAATGACTTGTGAACTTGAACTTGCTGTTACATAGGTTGTGGGCAATCCCCCCACCCCCCGACTAAGTTAAAAACAATTCATAGGGTTCATAACTTTATCTTTAATTTTTCTCTTCTTATGTTACTTGCCGTGAAGAATTTTCTTTTGTTTTCCTTTATTGTTGTCAAATACCGTGGGGAAAAAATACCGATTGTAATTGACCGGAACTGCACGTGTGTGATACTGATGTAATGGTGATAACTGGTACGCGGCGATAACTGTTCGCTAGCGAGTAGCGTTAGTTGTCTTTCAACACAGAATAATGCAGACAGGATACAAAGTTATATATATACTGAACAAAATAAATAACGAATCATGATTTTTGTAAGGAAAATAATCATCGATTTTTTGTTCACCCTTCATAACCAACAAAAACAATATCCCCCAAATACTTATGATCCCTAAGTTATTTAAGTATATAAGGGATAACAGTCTAATTCTAGTTAGTATATACGTCTGTATGACAGCAAGCTACATCACTGGCTTGCTGACACATGCAATCAAATATATAGAGTAAAGAAAGGAATGTCCAATTGTGTGTTTACAGTGCTGGCACTGAGACTGCATCAGCAAATATAATGCAAGAAGACAATACTTCAAAACACTATCTCATCAATTGCCAAACAAAGGCCCAAACAACGTGGACAGAGAACTCCATGACATCATATGGTATAATGGCCCCATTATTTTCTCACAAACTAACTTCTCCCACTTATGAACTTCTGTCTATGAAATCAAATTATTCAGAAGAGGTCAAATGAGGATTATTCAAAGCAGGTAGGTCAAATCAAATGAGACTGTTACGACTCCAAGTGTTTGTATAATACACCGATGATGATGATGATGATGATGATGATGATGATGATGATGATGATGATGATGATGATGATGATGATGATGATGATGATGATTCTTTCCTTTACTAAGCATTTGTTAGGCAAGTAAGCAGATATATAACAACTATAATTACATGACATAACTTTTTTCTGCAGTCTGTCTATAATCCCAATTCCTCATGGTATTTGATATTGAAAGTGTTTACGAGTGCTTCTGGTACAGTCAATTTCACACCAAGTAAGCTGGTTGTTGAAACACAAATAAGCAATGTTGTATTTACCCTGCTGTTGTATACTTTATCAGCAATGAATGAGAACCCTTTAGCAATAATTATAAGATAATTTGACATGGTTAAGGCCACACACACAGTACCAATTACGATTAGGTAAATTACCTGGGAAACGATCTAGTTAATGAGCCCTAGAGCATCTAATGGTTGAAGTCCTGATTGTTCCTAATGGTCTTTTAATGAAGGAATTTTCAACACTATTTATAGATACTTGTCATCAGCTTCCAAATTGACCAGGTTGTATATCTGAAAATATGCATCCAGTAACCTTTCTAATGACTGAAACATTGTCCAAAGTAAACTTAAACTCAGTTTACAAATTAGATGGACTAAATTGGTGTTTTGTTTGTTATGAATTGTTGTAAAATTAACTGCAGTGATTAATGGACATGTGAAAATGATGCATGTTTCCTAAAGACATCCCTGGAGGACCAATCATGATGTTAATTTGTGAGTGAAGCCTCAATATGTGTCACAAACAAGTATTCACAGCATTGTACCTAAGTCTTAGTAGATAGACACACAGTAATATCTTCCATCTAGCACATGCAACGTTTTTCATCAAAACATTTCAGAGATGCTTATGAAGGTTACCGATCATGACAACTTTTGACAAATAAAAGATCATAATCTGATTATGATTAAACTGATGGCATATCTGGACCATAAAATCATGCACCCCATTCTGAAAAACAGCAACATCCTTGATGCAGACAACACAATGACATCGACCATATTCTATCTCAATTCCAAGCACTGTTAGGTTGCAAGACAACATGCGGTGATACAACTTCTTCAGTTCTTCATGGGCATGTATAAGGTATACACTATGCATCTCCATCACCTGTGAGGGATTGGGCAAACTTGTGGTGTGGTAGTGAAGTGGCTATTTTCGGTCAGCTAATTAAACGAGGTCATGTAAAAGTAGCTGAAGACAAGTGAATGCAATCCTGTGCTTGACCTTTGCGTGAACCATTCCACTACTGGACCCAGAAGCAATGTATAGATCAGATACCTACAGGTTCACACACACGTTGCAAACACAAGAAACATTGGTCTCAGAACCCACAAGCATCCTTACTTTGTAACTTAAATTCTTTGGCATTATTTTATTGTTTTTTCTTTTATGCCCAGTGGAATATGTTAGCATGTTTCTCTGGTGTTGATGTCAAACATGTTATAATGACAGAACGATGGAGGAATATAGTGTGTACAAACCTGAGAAGAATTGACAATGATATAGTTACAGTTGCTGTTCAACACGATGCTCGACAACAGGCTACAACAACATTACGGTTGCTAGGCAAAAAGCTACAACACTGCTACAGTTGCTAAGCAACAAGCTTCAACACTGCTACAGTTGCTAGGCAACAGGTGACATCACGGATACAGCTGTTAGACAACAGGCAAGAACATAGTTGCTAGGCAACAGGTGACATCGCTATTACAGTTGTTAAACAACAGGCAACAACACAGTTGCTAAACAAAGTTGCTAGGCAACAGGTGACAGCACAGTTGCTAGACAACAGGTGACAACAATGTTACAGTTGCTGGACAACAGGTGACAACAATGTTACAGTTGCTAGGCACCAGGCGACAACAATGTTATTTTGGCTACAACAAACACAAGATGCGGTGCAGAATACCTTTACTCTTGGGTAGGGTTTGCTGCTCACTGCTTTGTAACATAGACGTAGCTGAACAACCAAAGATTGCACATATCAGCCAGAGAATATTTTTGTATGCAAGTCAGCATTATAACAGCCATGTTACGGCTATGATTTAGTACACGTTCTTTACTATACACCCCTTTAATTTATAACACAAGCAAATGAATGTTCCTGTTTGGAAAGTCTGCATTATTACAGTTATATTCCAGACACTTGTGAGTTCTTGACACTGGAACAGACAAACCAGTGGTGGTCAGCATGAGCATCAACCATTCTGTTGAAGTACCGCAATGAAAAGTGTAGGAGTTCAAGAAACAACAGGCACCAGTTTTAATTATTTGAAAAATCCACCGGAAATTAAATTAAATATTATTCAACTTGAAATGATGGGTTATTAATCAACCTTAACTGGCCTCAAAAAGAGTCACAGCAACATCCTACCACTTCTAACAACTTCTCCAGAACATGACACAATATGCAGTCACCAATTAATCATTGTTTAGATATGCATATATCCCTGCTCTGAATTATTTCTGCGTGAAATACTGACCAAGATCCTCCACTTGTAACGGTCCATGTTCAAATTCCATCCAGTTATTCACAATTGAAACACTTGTCCTAAGCTCACAACAGTTTCACATCATGACCCACTATTTCAGTGAAAATCATATACAGTAATGAAGAAATGCTTATCTCAAGCTACCCCTGACCAAGCCAATTAAGTGTAGCACATAATGACTGTCTTCACTTTCCTAACCTTATTTACAATTTCCTGCAAGATGTTTACCTCTCACATGGAAACACCATACATAAGTTATGGGTATTTCGGCAACTACAAACATATGATGTGTAGGGCAGCCAGTCTCTGATTCCACACTTGCGCCCATTGTATCAGGTTTTCCATATGCAAAGTACGACATTATCCTTAAGAAGGCAGTAATCTCAATGTGTGTGAGTGAGCTGGGAGTAATGATGCTTTGCGTGAGTTTAGTTTTATGCCGTTCTTAGCAATATTCCAGCAATATCACAGAAGGGGATACAATATGCTTCAGTCAGGTCACAGCATTTCAGCTTCCTGTGGGAGGAAAGTCCAAAGTAATACAGGTCTTGCACAATTAACCACTTTGGTGAAACCCAGGAAGACAGGTATATTGCTTTTCAGCTTTGAAACAATATCAGGTGTGTACTAGGAGTCAGGGATTTATAGGACTTTAATTCCTGTGTCCTATACGCATAAATATTGACAATGGACGCATCAAAATTTATTACTGCGTCCACAGAGACTCAGAAAAAAATCAATATTCTTTTCGTAAAAATTCCAGTCAAATGACAATAAGTTATCACTGAGTTTGCTACTAGCTGGGTTATGGTATTATTTGCAATTTAATTACTGTAACAATGTGATGATCATGACACACAATACAATAATAATGTTTAAGTGTCTGGGACCCCCATTTTGTTGTCCAGGACCCCTGAAAATTAAGAGTTTGAGTCCAAGGGACCCTCGAATACAGGACTACATGTAAATCCTTGAGGAGTGGAAGCAATCCTGTCATGACTAAGGGATACAACTGTGTATTGAGATTTTCAGCCACTTCGAAAACTTGTCAGCTGTTCCAGACTTTCAATACTGTAAAGGAACAATGAGACTAGGATTTCAAGTCACAAACATTCAGAGAGGCGTGACAGGACTAGAAGACTTCTGCCCGATGTAGGGGGCACAGGGGGCCCAGACGTTTTGGTATTTGTTGTAGAGTTGTACCCATTGGGCACATCGGGAGTCAGTGACTGGGTTTGAATCCCAGTTTTACCTCAGTAATGTCTGTAGGTTTGTCAGCACCATACCATGCCCCTGGGCTACATGTCAGTGGTTATGTAAGACCTGCAAAACTCAATACTGTACACTCACAGTTTGCTGACATGAGGCTATAGAACTGGAAAAACGTTCACAACAGCATTTAACCCAACTCACTCACTCTCCTAAAATGTAGCAAAATTCCTTAAAACATGACTTTGATAAAGCTTGATTCAATTCATTGTGACTACATATATAGAGGATATTATATGAGTGCCCATGTCATACTATATTTACAACACGAGTGCCTAAATGTTGGCACGAATATGATATTCTGTTAATTACTGAAGTCGTCAAATTGAGGAATCTACTTTCAAACATAGGCTGGCTACCCGCTGTCGCCGCAGTTTGAACTCAACGTCACAGAAGAAACGTAACATCATAGCATTGTTCATGACGTCACGTCACCATGACAAAGTGATATTTTGCCCTAGGGCATCGTATGAAAAATATGAAGCCCGATATTTTGGCCCTCGGAGGTAATAAACATAACCCAGCAACACTAGTTATTCTGTTAACAATACAATGATGAGATGTATTAACTGGTATTACAATATCTCTTCAGTGATCAAGTCAACAACATAAGGCTATATAATTGCACATGAAGCACAAGTTAGCAATGCATGTGAAACATAAAAGCTCCACTGCTTCCATAATAGAACTGGCAGTTCAGACAATGCAAGTGGCAGATAAATGAATAAGCTTCACTTTCTTGCAAACGACATAAGCCACTCATATTAGGAAAGCCAATTGTATGCATAATTTGCAGTATAGACATATTTTCATATTTATGTTTACATGAAAACTGATGAAGATTCCATTTCATTACAACATGTAACACACCCATCAAATAAACTAACTTTACAAATTCAGTGTATCAAAAGAAATATAAATAGGTTGTTCCCCTCCTCCCCCGAAATATTGCTTTAAAGAGGTTTCCATTATTTTGCCAACACCCACAGGAATAGATACACCACAGACTTTGTTTTATTTGTTAATTTTAGGGGATAACTTTGAGTCTAATATCAGTGATGAATATGTTTCTATTTACATCCAAACACAATTTCACTTTTACAGGATAACAAATCTCTTCTAGCCTGTATATGTTTACAATCTTCTCATTGAACCTATTTTAGTCAAGCTCTCACCTGATCGGAATATTTGAGCCACCAAATAGAGATCTCTTTCCAAATCTGCTTCATTCAGGTCCTGTTGATGAAAAAAAAAATGCATTGTTTCATGACACTGATATTGTATATTTAAATCACATTTCCCAACAGGACATGCTTCACAAGAAGACATAGAACAATATGTCACATCGATCATACTGTGGGACATGTTTTCTTGGGCACAGACACAAAGAGGCAAGGAATTGTGCTTTGCCAAAATGACACATCACATGCCAAACCATCCAATCATTATTTCATTCAGCTCTTCTGGTTATGGAGACAAGATACCCCTCTCAGTAGAAATTTTAAAGACCCATCTTATCATGAAGATCCCCCTGTAGCTGTGAAAATCTTTTACCATGAAATTCCCCACAAAACTTTGAAGTTCCCTTTACATCGAAGATTGTCGCTAGTTGTGAAGCGCACCTTTCCATGAAGATCCCCCTACAGTTGTGAAGCTCACATTTCCATGAAGATCGCCCTATAGTTCTGAAGCTCACATTTCCATGAAGATCCCCATGTAGTTGTGAAGCTCACCTTACCATGAAGATCCCCCTATAGTTGTGAAGCACACATTTCCATGTAGATCCCCATGTAGTTGTGAAGCTCACATTTCCATGAAGATCCCCCTATAGTTGTGAAGCTCACCTTTTCATGAAGATCCCCTATAGTTGTGAAGCTCACCTTTTCATGAAGATCCTCCTATAGCTGTGAAGCTCACATTTCCATGTATATCCCCATGTAGTTGTGAAGCTCACCTTTCCATGAAGATCCCCCTATAGTTGTGAAGCTCAACTTACCATGAAGATCCCCCATAGTTGTGAAGCTCACCTTTCCATGAAGATCCCCTATAGTTGTGAATCTCATATTTCCATGAAGATCCCCCTATAGTTGTGAAGCTCACATTTCCATGAAGATCCCCATGTTGTGAAGCTCACCTTACCATGAAGATCCCCCTATAGTTGTGAAGTTCACATTTCCATGTAGATCCCCATGTAGTTGTGAAGCTCACCTTTCCATGAAGATCCCCCTATAGTTGTGAAGCTCACCTTACCATGAAGATCCCCCTATAGTTGTGAAGCTCACCTTTTCATGAAGATCCCCATGTAGTTGAGCTCACATTTCCATGAAGATCCCCGTACAGTTGTGAAGCTCACATTTCCATGAAGATCCCCCATAGTTGTGAAGCTCACATTTCCATGAAGATCCCCCTATAGTTGTGAAGCTCACATTTTCCATGAGGATCCCCATGTAGTTGTGAAGCTCACCTTACCATGAAGATCCCCCTATAGTTGTGAAGCTCACATTTCCATGAAGATCCCCATGTTGTTGCAAAGCTCACCTTACCATGAAGATCCCCATGTAGTTGTTAGTTTCTTTACCATAGCACCTCACCCTTACCATGAAGATACTCTGTATTTGTTAAGACCCTTTACATCAAAGATTGTCTGTAGTTGTGAAGCTCCCCTTACCATGAAGATCCCCCTATAGTTGTGAAGTTTGTCCATGTTGACAGGCATACCCTTGTTAGTGTTCCGAACCAAGAACTTCTCACTGAAAATAACAACAACAATAAATATGATCCACAGCATATCAACTATCAGTGCTGGGAGTCACTATTTGGGTATATGTGATCGGGAGACAATGTGTAAATACATGTCTTGAATCAAACTCTTATAATCCCTCAAAATTCACCCATCTGCCAGCCCAAATCTACTACACTGTGCTGAAGAGAACTGCTGGGGAGCAGGACAACAGCCACCTGGACAAAAAACACCCGGACAAATGCCATCCGGACAAATGCCACCTAGGACAAAAGCCACCCAGTTATTTTACCATTACAGAAAGGACAATTACCACCCTTATTGACTTTAATAAAAAAATGTTTAAGTGTTTAATTTTTAAAAAAATTGTTTCCGATAAATGGTTGACTTTGATAGAAAGGCTGATTTTGTTGTAAAATTATGTAGATTTTAATGAATAATTTAGTTTCTTTTTAAAAAAATGTTCGCATTGATAAAAACTTTGATTTGGATGTAAAATCTGGATTTCATAGTAATGTTGACTTTATAACAATGTTAACGTAAATGGATGTAAAATTTGATTTAAGAAATAGTTTGACCTTGAATTTGGTTTAAACATATTTTTATTTCGCCCAAGCAGAAGCCTGGATAGGTAAACAAGCCTAGTGGTTTACATAAACGCTGCTCCAGCATTGTTCCAATAGCTGGATACATAAATGATTAATTTGACAACAAAATAATAATATGAGACAAAAATGTAATTTTTGGAGTAAAATTGATATTTTATACTTATCCTGACTCATGCTCT
>VKKT01001250.1:249610-259630 GCA_008038995.1 Haliotis laevigata
TCTTCGGCGTGACGAGCCAACGCTTTAACCACTAGGCTACCCCACCGCCCCGCTATTTGTTATAACCTAAAATGGTAATGAAGAGTAGTAATGGGTACACTGAATTGGTTAAGTGAATTTTATGAAGTTGGGTCCATTTATTTATCAATGTAAAAGGTAATAACATTGTTTTATTCCTTTTTATAGAATTATATGTACTTTGCAAATAGACTAAAATCAACATTGATTGCCATTTCAGACGAAGTATTAAAACAGTTTTAATCCCTGAAGATGTTTGACTGTTTTTACGGTAATACTCTGTGATATTACCCTTATTTTCTGATTTTGAAAATGCAGCTTTTGGCAGTTTCCCTAAACGATGTATAGAATAGTTTTTTGGAAAATATCGATTTGGATCAAATATACTAAATTGGATAAAGGTTTTACTGCCAGTAGAACAGCATGTGATAAACTTAGGACGTCTTCCATATTTGTTTTATGTTAGAAATAGGATGTCGACAGGGATACCTGCTATCACACTACCTATTTCTCATTTTAGTCGACATATAAGGTTGAATGGTGAGACACAACCCAATATTGTACACAGTGTAGGGCAGTATTCTGATGACACTCAGAGTTTTATGGATTGATAAGGCATGTGAAGAAATATTGTTTCATGGAATGTAAGGAAATGTTGTCTTATGGAATGTGAGGAAATATTATCTTAATATGGTATGTGATGAAATATTGTCTTATCGCATGTGATGAAATATTGTTTTATGACGTGAGGAAATACTGTTTTAAGGCATGTGATGAAATATTGTCTTATGACACGTCATCAATTATTATTCTTTTTCATGAGGGTATATATCATGTTTATCTCACCTAAATACGCCAGAGACCTACCTGGGCAACGTTTGAAGACACGGTGAAGGGGAAGCAAACGCCTGTCATGCCGATGTCGGCGATGGCGAGGTTGAGCAATAGGATGTCGACGGAGGAGCGCAACTTCTTCTCTGTCAGAAACATCACCACTGATACCACGTTAGCACTGATACCAAACACACCTGACATCAAGAAATATGTTCATCACGTAAGTAGGAATAGTGAGTGGTTTAAAACACACCTGACATCAAGAAATATTTTCATGACGTAAGTGAGTGAGTTTAGTTTTACGCCGCACTCAGCAATCTTCCAGCTATATGGTGTTAGTCTGTAAATAGTCTAGTCTGGACCAGACAATCCAGGGATCAACAGCATGAAAATCGATCTACGCAATTGGGATACCATGACATGTGTCAACCCAGTCAGCGAGCCTGACCACCCGATCCCGTTAGTCGCCTCTTACGACAAGCATGGGTTGCTGAAGACCAATTCTAACTCGGATCTTCATGGGTTTATGACGTAAGTAGGAAAGAGGACTGGTTTAAAACACACCTGAATACAAACTCATGTAAAAGAAACAAAAGACTTTCCATTTTAACAATAATAATTATGGCAAAACCCTTTCAATATTCAAATACTACAAAAAAACAAAACATTCCCACATGTTTTGCTATAATAAAAGCGACAAAGTTCTTTCCATGTTCATAAGACATTTCTGCAAATATCATAGTCTACTGAACGTATCTGATTATACTATTCGCTAAAATATGAGTGTATCCTGTCCAACCGCTGTTAGTCGTTACAAACACATTCAAAGGCAGGGCATATGTCCCCCGGGAACAACAATATATATGACTGACTGACTGAGGTTTTATGCCGCTTTTAGCAATATTCCAGCAACATCACGGTGGGGAACACCAGAAATGGGCTTCATATATATGACAATAATGGACCAGTACTGTGTTATCAGATTTGCAAGAACAATGTGTATACACATCGATCATTCAGTTGGAATACTGGAAAATATATAACCTTGAGTTTTACAAAAGTATAACAGAAAGGTACGCTCGGCCATCTGGATGTCATGAGATATACTGAAGCTGAGATAAAACATACTCTGCATACAAACAACGATTCCCGACCACTCCTAAAAATAAGAAATTATCGAAAAGAATGAAGTGAAAAAATACTTTGTTTTTAGCTGTGCATTTCAGCACTTAGTACTGTTAAGTAGGCTTAATGACTCTCAATGGCCAAATCATATCAGATGAAGGACGATGGTGCAATAATAGACGAGTAGCTAATCACTCCCTATAGAAAGGGAGATGTACCCGAAGTACATCACAATTCCATCTCCATAATAAGCTCCAGCATGTAACCTTTCCGAGTCCCTGAGCAGGATATATCTCACTCATTACATAAAAGCCACACAACCTTCCTATATCCATAAGACACCGCTGCTAAAGTCGATTTGCTGTTCCGAATACAACATGAGCAACTGCTACTGAAAAACTATGGGAAAGATAATGATACTAGTTGTTCCGAAGAGGTGAGGTTATATCCTGCCCCAACAGAGGCACACGTCACAAATACATACAAACACAAGTACGTTTTTTCACCTGAACATACACGGGTTCATATGAAAGAAGTCGAAATAGGGAATTGTATGGGACATCATTTTTGTAACTGACACATTAAATTTTGAAATGTCCTTCACACGTATGCAATAAAACATTTGACAGGTTAAAGATACCTGACATGTTGTAGCCATAATAAAAGCATTTGAGAAGTGTTCGTATGACGGTTGATAAATCTTGGTAAAAGAGCATATTCGACCGTACCTCAACAGTTGTGACACGACATCACCAAATGCTTGAACTGCTGGCATATTGCTCGGAAATAAGTGTTGACCATTGAAAAGTTGAAGATACACATCTCTTCCTATAGCTTTGTGAATACTTGTGTCACTTGATAAAAAGTTTATGCAAAGATCTGAACGTCAAACAGATGAGGTTTTCTCACTGGCCTTCTTTAAATTCTAATTCCGGTTGGCAATTACCACGTGTAGCGCTCCATCGAGTTGTGAACAATGTCAGAGCGATGCATCCAAATTGGAATACGGTCAGTCTTTTGTCATCAATATGTGTGTATGTCTAGGAAGTGAACTACATTTCATTGATTTTCTTGACTATACTATATTAGGTCCCAAGACATTACTTGTATATTAGAAATGCCTAAAGACAGATGTATTAGCTATACCTATCCAACATGACTTTGTATTCTTTTACAGTAATGATATCTAACTTGTCATGGTCGACTTTCGATTGACATATTTGTTTGTGTTCAGGAGTCCATTATGTCCCGCTGTACGCGTGGTCCTATATATATACTGATTCACATTGACAGTGTGAAACCGGTTAGAATTGAAGAAATGATATCTGTACCAAGGTTCTTCAGACCTTTGTCTTTTGTGTGTGTGTGTGTGTGTGTGTTCAAATATTCTAATATTCAAATATGGTTTGCCAAAGGTGTGCAGAGTGCATTGTGAATACAGGTAAACATATCTTTAGTACTGTTAGTCGCACATGCCTCTCCCTGTTGGTCGATATGATAGTGCAACATGACAACCAGTGTTCATAGAAGGGTTATATGATAGCCTTAGCTACGTCGCAATCATGTAATTATGCGAGATAATCACCCCCTTGTTTCTGTACATAATGAAGTATTCCGAGATGTTTTTCAGGAAGGTTAGCCTGTACATGTAAGTAACTGATATTCAAGTCATCGATGTATAAATAGTCTTGTAAAGTTACTTCGACCTTTGTTAGTTATTGTATATACTAGTATTCAACGGGCGTTTTGTCGGAGACAGTGCTGGTTTGTTCACTTACATCTCTGAACAAAGATGCAATGTTATCGATTAATTTCACTACTTAGAACTCCTTTTCCCTTTCCATTTCCCCTTTTGAACGTGTTGGCAGTCACAAATACATAACAGGAGACAACCGTATTGAGAGTAAGCATATGCCTGTAGTTTTACATTTCAAGGAACTTCTGGCTAGTTTGTTGTTTAACGCCACACTCAGCAATATTCCTGCTGTTTGGGGGCGGTATGTAAATAATCTAGTTTGGCCAGACAATCTAGTGATCAACAGAATGAGCATCGATCTACGCAATTTGGATACGATGAAATTTGTCAGCCAAGTCAGCGAGCCTTTCCACCCGATCCCGTTAGTCACCTCTTATGACAAGCAAGGGTTACTGAAGACCAATTCTAACCAGGATCTTCACGGGTTACAAGACTAAAAAAATTGCAGATCGACAACCAAGCACAAAAGTACCTTGAGAAAATAGACAGTTCACACCAAAGAAACTAGTGCAAAGGTTATAGGCTAAGAGTATTGAAGTACCCGACAAATCTCTACTATTTTAAAGAGATAGTTGGTTTGAGCATGTCACCATTATATACAACTGAGGAAAGATGTAAGATACTAACGTTAAGTGGAAACACAATCATGCATTACTCTTCTAGAGGTATTTATTACGTTATTTGATTGGGCCACACACACCTTATGCGATGGCTCATGGTGAATGTAGCCGCCTTACCATGTACAGGATCTCACTTGTTTGTACTTTTGGATATTAATGTTAATATACTCATGCCAATAATGGTTGAATTATGTATTTATAGTTAGGCCTACTGTCGTTCAATTGATTTTACTAGCGCTTCAGTTACTGTTATGTACCTTCATTACAATGATCATCTAATTATCCATCATTGACGGTTTATACGTATAATAAAGCACTCCTCCTCCTCCTCTCAGTCTTACTTCTCGCCATCCTCCGGTCTTGGGTCTTACTTTCCCAACCATAACCTCGGAGATGTGCTTTATCCTACACGTACAAACGTTCCTAAGTTATTGTGACCATTGGCAGTACAGCAATGGCCTTCAGATATAGGAATAGATATAGATCTATTATTTCTGTAATTTAGCTGTTCATTTGTTTGGTTTTGTTCAGTTCTCATAACTGTTTTATGTGATCATGGTATAGAGGATGAACATCTTTTTATCTTTATGTCCTACAGATTAAAATGATTGGAACTGAGAGCAGCTGGACGGATACAGATCATTTTACTCCAAACTGTATAAGGCATTATGTGTTTTGGAGGTTATCACTAGCATATTCATTTTACATATTGCAGCCTGTACTTTGCTAAGATAGTGTCTAACTTATTACATCTAAGCATTGCAGCTGACATTCTTGTTTGATTATTTTAGAGTCTTACACGGTGTATTTTATCAGTGATCGAAATGAAATGTAATCCTTCTCCGCCCTAAATTAGAAACTGGGTGTTGAAAGTTCACTTCCATTTGCACTTCTTTAAATGGTATTCATGCACTATTCTGTAGCTCAGTCAAAATATACTCTTGTCTTATGAACCACATATACACATGGAAAAAGGTGTCGCAAGACCCGTATTTTTCATAGCGTCATTGTTACCATAAATCTTAGTGGAAGAACCTATCCTAATATGACTCATTTTTGCAGTGCTGATAACTATGGTCGTATGACGTTAACAGATGTAGTCATTTTTAAGATTCCGGCATATAACCTTCATGACATCGCATGTGTATTAATAACCGAGTTCAATGTCAATATATGGTGCAACCTCTGCCAACTGCAATAACACCCCTGACCCTCCTCCTCCTTGACCGTTTAATATGACCTTGTCGTATTGCGTTCCACTCTTTTTTCACTTTTTGTTTTTATTGTTCCCAATGCGTTGAATGCAAGCATACAGAAGAATATGTGTACATAACAGCTTGTGGGCTCAACAGAGATAATACATTTGATATCAATATCAACAGCCATATGTTTTGGTTAAATAGTTATTCAGGAATAAATACTGGGATCAGAGGAAACCATTTGGTTGAGAAGCTTTTAAAGGTATTATTTCTTCTGGAAATGAACTTTTCAGTGGTGAATATGTTTTTCAATATCTTTAAGTAATCATCAACTTTTGGTGAATTTGTTTTTTAAAGAGCAAGTGTAAATATATCTAATGGGTTCTTACCTAAAATGCCAAACCAAATCAAAGTTTTTGTCAAATTAGGTTCCTAAATACTTTCCGGAATCCGCGTACCGCTCTTGACGGAGGGTTTGTTCCAATACATTAAGAGTTTGCACTGGAGGATCTGTCTGCGTATTCTGCAACCATAACTGTCCCAGACATGCTCTCTGGGGTTGAGATCTGGACTCCTGGCGGGCCAATGTACAGTTGCTACCGTCTCTTGGCGGTCTTGTGTTCAGAGGATGGTCATTGGAATGTGGTACAACAACCCTGCAAAGGTCAATTCAGATTTTGTCTGATCGTCACAATGTCAGGTTTACGATCTCCACCAATGAACCCCCGCCAAACAGTACTGGCTCCAACATATTCTGTTGTGCACATGCAGTGTTTCTGCTTCGTCAATCATCAATCAACAAAGGAAATCGCCTTCCGTCCGACAAGTGTACCCTTTCCCATAGCGTCAAATTCCATTGATATCGATGACTATATGGGGGTTAAACATCACAGGTGTTGCGATACATTTTTCTTTGTGTATATTATGAACGTCTTTATGGCACCTCCTATATTTTGAAGCAAACTGTAACAGGTTTAAGACTTCCAACTACGTATCTGGAGCCTTCATTTAAATGAGGAGTCCTTTACATTTATCTGTAGATTGCCATGAAATATTGTTATCTCATGTTACAGATTTTCCCCAAGGACCGCCGCCATATAGCTGGAATATTGCTGAGTGTAAACAAACTATCACTATATATATTTCAGGAGATATAAGCTGATATTTCTAGCATTTCATATTTTGGGCATTCAACATCTTTACCATATTTTACGAACTCTTTCTCCTAACAAGCAACAGGAGTAAGATAAGACCTCCAACACAACAGCCAAGGTCGTTGTTAATATTAGGCATGTTCCTTTGTTTCTCACATATCATCTTACGCGCATGGGATGAGCTACTGCTGTTCGCATCACTATAGCTACGTCCTTCGTAAGCCTAGGATAAACTATATAGTTACGTTAGCTCGTAACATTACGACCTCTTTGTTGATCGGGACCCTCTTTGTTGATCGGGTACATTCTCTTGTACCTCCAAAGACTGTACCGTTGTTCGTCGTTCAAGGAATGGAAATCAAGGCTTAATCTTACGCAGGTTAAAATCTCCATCCGCTTTACTACAATCAGCATGACTTGTTCGCTAAAAACAGTCGTTATTAAAACCTGAGCCAAGTAAGGGCCAACGGATTTAGGTGACCTGGTTCAATGGGTTTAAATAAGTGAGTGGAGTTAAGTGTGTAAACGTATTGGCGAGCTTTTGACAAGCCTGCAACCATTAGGCTTGGCCAAAGAAAGCTATTACCTCCAGACTTGGCGAGCGGATGCCACATCCATTAGTCCACCCCGCCACCAATGACAATTCAGAATTAAGACATGTTCTTCGACGTACGATACAATACATGCTGCAACCTCCGTTTTGCCTGTATGTGAAGGGATCATATATATTTGAAAAGTGCAATTCTTTATGGCAAGAATTTAATAATGCAAATGACTGTGATAAGTTAGGTTTTATTTTTCAAGCACTAATTGCGATGTTTTAGTGCCAAAGCCTGGAAACCTATTTTAGATGAACGTAAAAGAGACATCGGTGGTAGGTGATCAACGGACAAAACATGACGTGAAGAATGTACGAGAGAACACACGACTCGACATACGCTCGGGCGTTTTACCGTTGTATACGGAGGGGTAACGAGCTTGTGATGGGTACAAGGTTAACACACTGACACCAGGATATTGTTGGAACTCGATTGGTCCCTGGTCGCACGCAGACAGATGCAGCGATCTCAGCGGTATAATGACTCTAGTTAATACATTGACGTTTGGGAAGATAACTACCATTAATAATGTATTGTTACAATATGGACACCGCCCGTCTCGTATAATCCCGCCACTCTTCATGTATAATTGAAAGGACTGGATGCCAACCTGAGAATGAGCTCAGTTACAATTTTGATTATATTGATAATCCCTCCAACGCGGACCTCCAAGTCCTGATCAATGATCACATATTCACTGATGACGATGTAGGGGGTAATACAAGTTCCCGTGTTTCCTTTAAAACGAAAGAAAGAAAGTAATATAAAAGAAAAAAAAATATTTTAGAAATAGAACAACTAGAAAAATAATTATGAACAGGCTATTGCTGAGATTTAGAAACAAAACAGCATGTCCTGCAATGTCAAAAAGTTCAAGTTGGATTACCTGTAATTAGTAGAAAGACACCGATTCCTATGTACTCCGACGTGGATAACGCCAAATGGATTGGTGATGGTGAAAGAATAAGTAAATATTGCTGTAACTGTTAGAGAACAGAAACTATACAGATAAAAATATTAAAGTTATACAAACAGAAAGTTATTAACTACCAGCAAAGATCTTGTTGAAGAAGTATTAATTACTAGAGAATTACTCAAGAATTGTGTGCATCTAGAGAGATGTTGATCGTAACGAAATTTTGTCAGAACGAGATATATATATAAAACCAAAGAATAAAATAACAGTTTCCTAATGCCTGAATTTGTTGCTATGGCGATGTTAAAATCAGAAACTGACAGCGCACTACAGCAGCATGCACGCACGTATTACCACAGCATTGGCAATGTTTGGTTACGAGGACAGAATTCCCATGACATTATGTAATTCCCTGCATGGTAACATCGAAGATCAAATATCGTTCAATAACCACCGAATAACAATTTCCTTCCGCTGATTAACGGGGCGATGGGGTAGCCTAGTTGTTAAAGCGTTCGCTCTTGACACTGAAGACCCGGGTTCGATTTTCCACATGCGTACAATGTGTAAAGCGCGTTTCTGGTGTTCCCCGCCGTGATATTGCTGGATTGTTGATAAAAGCGGCGTAAAACGAAACTCATTCCTCTGATTAACCCACTGAATACGACATATAGAACAGTGGGACTGCCTCAAGCGTTACGCATATGCATGTACCTATGCATAAATATTCAGAAATTCAGTGGTAGCCGCGGTGGCTGAGCGGGTTAGGCGGCTGACTTTGTGTGCTGGCTATTGGGTGCCTGACTCTGAGGGTATGGGTTCGAATCCCGGATGGGACTCAACCCAAAGAGTACTAGAATTTGTACTTTACTAAGAAAGTGTAATCCCAAATATAACATATGTTACATTTGACCACATTCTAAATAGCATTGTTTAATCATAGATGATTTCAACTTTCCAATAGTCATCTTACGATCAATATTCCAAGAGCTCCAGCCTTTGGTGTTGACATTTCACAACTTTTGACGTACAGTCGAGCATGTGCCTTTTTCCAAGACTTCGAAGAGCGTCGTGCGACTTTTGTTCAGAAGTTGATCAAGGTTACGACATTCAAGGCCTCAGTAATCTTTCAAAATGTTTCATGGTAGACATGTGGAGGAAATTGCCAAATTTGACGCATCAGTGGCCAAATTGATGTGACTGACTGACTGAGTTTGGTTTTACGCCGCTTTTAACAATATTCCAGCAACATCACGGCGGGGAACACCAGAAATGGGCTTCACACATTGTACCCATGTGGGGATTCGAGCCCAGGTCTTCGGCGTGACGAGCCAACACTTTAACCATTAGGTTACCCCACTGCCCCCCAAATTGATGTGAAATGCAGTTCCTTATTGCGGCTTTTACCATGCTTTCCCTGTCTTCATCTGGTGGTCAATTGACTAGCCTTTGCTTGTGTTTATGACAGGTGCCACTGGTGGAGCAGGATACGCTTAACGTTTCAGAAAACTTCGTATCATCACTTTTGATGATTCACAAACACATGTTCATGGGGCAGTCGGAATTTTGGAATGGACTCGACTTTTAGCAGATAGATGTGGAAAGGATTTTGCGGGTTTTATTTATACATATTGCAAAGCATCTCTTTCATTCCACATTTAAGTGCAAGGGACTGCATTATGAAACGATAAATCTGAAAGACCTGTTTTCCCGCGTCTCATTCTTAGCTACCTGAGGGAAGTTGACCTGTACCATAGGTTGTAACTATGTAATGTGAAGTTGGCCTGTACCATAGGTTG
>VKKT01001251.1:32796-43851 GCA_008038995.1 Haliotis laevigata
CCATTACCTCGAGCCTACTTACGTCAAGGATACACGATGTAAGATTTTGAAATGTTTTCAAGCGAAGTAAAAGTCATTCACAGAAACTTCATTATTGATAATGGTCCTACTACGCACATATAGACCTTTAAAGACACCATTTCGTCCNTACAAAATACCCATTTACATCATGTAGACTTACTGACGGTTGCTATTGGATCTGTTGTAATATTACTTTCTAGGCCAATATTCAGATTGGCATCAGTTGTATTTCTGACGGTCATTCATATATGTAAAAGCCACATGCCTCCTGGCTAGCGACCCGGATGTTTGTTTTTCAGCACCATGGTTGAAGGTTTCAACCCGAGAGGTAAACGTCTAGTGCACACTATCATCAACCATTCCATCTATGATATAACCAAGTATAGCAGCATCCAAACCAATTCAGTGAGTGATCAATACTTCAGTCACACCACAGGGCGTGATCTAAAGGCGCCTGGAAAACCCACACCGTATTAAACCTGTACCACTTTGGTTAAACCTACGGTATGGTGCTGAAACATCACAGATTATGAACAGTCCAAATCTCGGATTAGATCCCACTATCACAATAACAATACAGAAGCATCGCACTTCTACACATCAAATCTTGCCGATTTAGAACACTCGCTCATATGTCCACTTTTTGAGTAATGGAAAAGGTCGTGAGTCTATTCCCAGTGTCTAATGAGATTATGATCATAAGCTTCAGCATTTACATCCATCACAGACACGACTGAGGCTGACAATTATCAAGTAAAAGGTTTCAAAATCATGCCATCGAATTCGCTGTTTAAGCACCAGAGTGCTCGTATCCGTAGCGTGGGTAAATTTAACGAACGGAGCGAGTATCGAACTGCAATCTGGAAATACTGCTATCATCTATAATATCTCGATTTTACCGCCAATGCTGGATTGACGTATATAATTTACTTCAAACTTCAACCTTCATGTCTATGCTTTACTCTTACTTCCTTATTGACATAAGTTTATATTGAGCATGCAGTACAATAAAATGAAATTACAATATTCTAAAGATAATGATAAACTAGACGTCCCGTTTGTGGTTTCAAGTGCAAACCAACCCATGTTATAATTAACATATATGACTTTCCATCAATCATCGTAGTTTATCGCAACTATTCTTCAACGTGTGAACTCTACACAACGTCGTAGGTCTTGCAGCCATTCATCATAACTCATATTTCAGTTCATATATTTTCAGCATGACATTTAATCTTTGCAAGCGCAGACGTAATCTTGTGAATCTTTTACAGCTATCGTTATCAAGATATAAGTATCGGAAAAATGTCTCCGAGGAATCAGAGTCCACAACCGCTCAACGTTGTCTGGGAAGTTGACGTATATCGTGTGGCGTCTACTGACACCCGTTGACATAGTGAGATGCGGTTGACAACGATCTTTGCGGATTTGAGGTAATTTATTCACCCATCGGGATTTGAGACTAGACATGGTGCACCAAAAGCGTATTACGCTTACAAAGGACAGCAACAGGCCATACCTAAATGAGTAGAGGATAGCTAGGTGTATTACGGATTTCATTTGTCAGACTCATTGGTCTCGATGACAGTCATGCGTATATGAATACCCCAACGTTTGATGTGACGGGATACAAGATATCTTTATTATCTGGATGCAGTTTTACTTATCAATAAAAATAAATGTCACCAGTTTGGGTAATAATTCGTAATATCAAATTCAATAATGTGTGTGGGAGCTGAATCAAAATCGAAATTTTGGGAATGTGATTAAACGAATATGAAATAACACGTACAAGCATACTTAGAAAGTATGTTAGTCATTCCTCAGCAATCTACATGTGTGAGCTAAACCTGTCAATCAAGCAACGCTTCATGCAGCCTATGTGATGCTGACACTATACAAACATGTATGTTTCTAACTTTCTATTGATTCACATTCAGAAAAGTCAAGGACCCTGATCCGTAGCGCTACGTCATTCGTAAGCATATGGTAAACCATAGAGTTACGATAGGTCGTAACGTTACGAACACTTTGTGCATCTTAACCCAGTATTGTAACAAACCTTTTGTATGATTGTTATCTCTGAGACTTGTGAAGAACAAAACGCAAACTATATAACTGATAATGAAATGTTAGTCAAAAGATAACACCTGTATTGGAAACACTGTTTTTGTCCGTTTCACGAAAGTTATTCAAAGTCAATAATGTGTGGCAGATGAAACAAAATGGAAATTGCATCCGAACAAACATTAGTGCCATCATTAACAACAACATTATGTTTTTGTGTTGGTTTTGATTGTTTTCGAAAAGTCCGTCCTGACATAATAATAATAATAATAATAAACATAATAAGGGTGATTATATTGCGTAATACTCCATACCACAAAGGGGCATGCTCAAAGCGCGCACAAATGTTTAAAAACAAACACATCAAAAAGTCATATGAATCAGTATTGTAGTAAATATGAGCTTGGAGAGAGTTACTGTTTGTATCGACTGAAAAAGTGTGTTTTGAGGCTACGCTTGAACACCTGAATGGATGGAGCTGTACGTAATTTAAGTGGAAGTGAGTTTCATAGTGCGGTTGAAACTGAAGCAAATGAACGGGCACCAAATGTCTTGAGGTTGAATGATGGAGGATCCTTCCTTTCCTTACCTTTCCATCTTCCTTTCCTTTATGCTTTTGTTGTCTACTTGGCTTTCCAACTTCGCTGTACTCTCCACACAACGTACCGGACCTCACAAATTAATGAGTGAGTGAAGTTGAACCCCGATTAGAACAACATTTATGTTTTCATCTAAATGTGGGAATACCTCATAATCACAGGTGTGATGCCAAAAAATAGAATAAATAAACCGGGACCCAACTGGTACAACAGATCTTATCTTGTATTCTGGAAAATCATTGTGTTGGCAGAATTCAATATATTGGCTTTAACTGTAACTCCACGGGGTAATGTCATATACCAATGATGGTTAAGTAATTATGCATTATATCTACCGACACCCCACAGCTCCTTTCCATCATCAATTGCTAATTAGGTTTACTTCATGTAAGCTTCATGTGTACAAAGCACCACTGACTGTTTCTTTAACATTTTGATAGAACTTGTTGACAAGGACTTGACAGCATGTAACACAGCTCTCTCTAATTATAAGCTCTAACCCCGTCACATTTTGCTTCTTTGAAATTCAGTGGCGCCATTGATATGGAAACATGTTTTTCAAATCCGAATTATATACCAGTAACTGTCTTGAAACAAAGGAAATGTTTGAGCGAGTGTGAAATGAAACTTTACAAAACGCGAATCCATTTATGCCATTTCTTACATATGGTACAGTATTCCAGTTTTTTCACGACAAAGATAACAGTGTTGTAACTATTTCAAGTAAAATCTGCGCTGCTGACAAGCCGTGGATCATCCGTAGAGAAAGTCCAGAATTCGTCCACATTATCATAGGATCCTGAAGTGCGGTGCATTAGATGACTGGGTCATCTCACTCACCCACGCTTAGTTAAATATTCGTATATCGCATGCGAATAGCATTTGCAATACCTTGACAAACTTCACACTTCTACGTTTTTGACGAATTGTGTTCCACTGTGGTCCGAAAAACACATACATAAATAATGACTGAAAGTTTAAGAGACCTAGCATATTCTACCTACCTTTGTCATATGTGCCCTCACATCAGAATATCGCTTATAAGTTATGCGTAATACTGACCTGATGCTACAGATATGTCTAGGTTTTCAGTTTTGACTTTCTGCTTTCACTTCAATGACTTCATGAACCTCCTGGTTCGCCACTACTGCATTAACTGAATACATTGACGTGAAACTTGGTATCATTAAATCTAACAGCTTAACGTTGCATGAGAACTCTGTCTCATCTGTCATTATATGAAATCGTCATTTGTCATTTTATGAAAGGCAATTCTATTTAAACCAGATTATGAATCAGGGACAAAATGAGACGTAATTAGAGAATACTGAGGTCCTAAAATGTATTTAATTAAACGAATTGGAAATAACAAGTGTTGACGTACTTAGAAAGGATGTTAGTCATTCCCCAACAATATCCATGTGTGAGTTAAACCTGTCCCTCTAGCGACGCTTCATGTCGCCCAGGTGATGCTCACACTATACAAACATATATTTTTCTACTGACTCACATTAATTGGAATCCAGTATTATAATAACACGTCCATGATTCCTATCTCTCAGACTTGCAGCAAACAAAACGCGAACTGAATGACTGATAATGAAAAGCTAGTCAACAGAAACCACCTGTATTATAAACACTGTTTTTTGTCCGATTCATGGAAGCCACCACCCCACTTATCCAATTTGTAAGACCACAATGTATCAATGATATAATTATGAGAATTCTCATGGAGATTGTAATGGTATTACACTGTGAATAAAAAACGAAGAATGGCGTAACGTCAATGGACGTAGTGAATTCAGGCTGAAAAAATGCATGATATCATGTCAAGGAGGCGTTAAAAACGAACCCAACTGTTCAGGAGCAACAATCCAAATGGCGTTTCGTCTACACATCAAATCGTTAAGGTACATACCTTATTACGTCACACGACAAGTCTACAGTGGATTCCGTCAAGGATTCAGACAAGAGAAAAACGCATTACTGCAAGAGCCAACAATACCAGTATGTACACGACAAAGCTATAAAAGCGTTACTGCTGTTTGGAATAGGGATTCGAACCCGGATTTCATCTTTAATAACTAGATCGGTTATAAATTCACCTTTTCACAGTGTGTATCATATATCAAAAGCACTAGTATGCCTTGTATTCTACTAAAACATTCACCTTCAATAGAAGTGACGGCGCGTTAACCTTTTGGCTGCAACGTTCGGTCGTCATGCCGCAGGTCCTGTTCGATTCCCCACTTGGGTACAGCCTACAAAGACAATTTCCCCAGCCGCGATATTGCTTGAATATTGCTAAAAACTCACAATAATCACTCTCTTATATATCACTGCTTGGACATGAATGGCATAGCCTCAGATACGTTTCATTCATGTTTGTTTAGCTTACGTCGATATTCCCCTCCAATTCAGCACACGTTGTCGGTATTCTACCGAGTTTCCCAGACTAGTGCATTAGATTACCAGCTTACCGGGTTAAGCATTACGAACCTGACTCACTGATACTGTAGGTCATACAATAGCGATTACTGTATACCCCTGTTTATCGCCACTGACGCCTTAGTGAACATTGTTAATTATAAACGTGATCAGGACAGATTATTTATAAATACGTGTAACATAATCATAGCATTCACCAACAGCTCAAACAGTGGTTATCATCCTTGTTGATTGGGTGTCTGCACGCAAACTAGCTATTATCTTACTGACTGCTTCCTGTTCATCAGATGACTAGATCGATGTTTGTGAAGCATAATGCTAGTCTGAATTTACCCATGGTAAATACTAATTAGCTGCCTAAATATAACCTTACACCAGTTTAATGATGGCAGTTCCCACAGGAATCACCAGTTTCTCGATTTCTAGACAGGTGTGGTTTAGTGTGTTGTTTTACCAATGAATTCGAAGAGCGTTCACATTATGTAGGAGCACCAAGCGACTGGAAGGGGATAAAATCACAACGTTTCGTGTTGTTTCTGCGAGGTAATTGTACACTTTTGCTACAAGTTGCTGCTGCATGAGTAATCAAAACCATGACGCCTGTTTAACATTCAACTGACTAATGTGTCTTGTTCTCCAAAACACCGTTAACTACAATATTCCAGCTTACAAACTGACATTCCTAACACATTGTACGCTCATAACGCACACACCAGGGTGCCGTTGTACAACGCAACCTTAGTGCTTCGACAGTCGTAAGTTTATGTTAAGGTCTGGCTGTTATGGTCACCTTAGCTTTAAGATAGCTTTGTACAACTGCACCCAGGTGTTTGCGCGCATACACCACCTGTCACGTGAATTCCGATCCAAAACCTCAACCTGATTACCTGTGAACCTGTGTCAAAGCAGCATGATAGCTTAGCCTACCAGTGAGGTGGGGGACCAGGCACCTTTGATTTCTACGTCCTTGGCAAGAGCGCTAATCAGGCAGTATATGCGGCAATGTACAAGCAGTTATCCATGCACGGACACGTGACGATTGTAAATATAGATTTTAAGCCGCGGGGTACAAAACGCCCCGACGCGTCCTGAAAATAAAACATGCTTAGTGCTGGTTTCATTATATATCTCACAAGTGAAATCTTTTCTGAATACATCACACCTTACACCCGTACAATTGTCACTTAATCAACTTACAGTTATTCCTCCTCAGCAAGCGGATCAAAGGTTGTTGAGGAGCTGAGCGGAATAACTCTCTTGTCAAGATATCTTTTTCAGATGAGTTCAGGACACAAAACCGAATTACTGTTTCGCATCGCTGCACGTCCGTCTGACTATTTGGGCATCCATCAAGTGTCCATTGTTTGTGTGAACGAAATACAACTCCGTAGAAGCAATAACTCTGCTTGTGGTTCTTTCCACAATGAGAGTCAGCCGACAATGGATGAATGAGATTACGCTGGCGTTAGATTTACAATATAGCCCACCAATGTGGTATGAAATTAGGTTGTAGTTGTGTTAAGTATCCTTTGGAGTTATTTTTCAGAAGCAGTGAGATGTTCATCAGAATGTGTTTGTGTCACGATCCTGATGGGTTTTTTGTAAATTGACAGAACCTCTCAACGTATTCAGATGCCATTTTGATCTAAACCAACCAAACGTTATACACGAATATGTTGGGAACTGTAACGCTGAAATGTTTTAAATTCAGTCATAAAATTATTGTACCAATGGAATTGTATACAGAATTTTATATCTTATGGAAGTACGTGCCGATACATACATCAACCTGGGAACGCTGGTAATGAATCTTCGTATTCACCAGACATATATTAAGCACAATCTCTTATTGCAGGAACTCATCGATCTTAACGATGATAGCCTTAGATATTCATATTGACCTTCTGGTAAACCGACGCTGCTTTCTATGAGGTATCGTCAATCAGTTTATGCTGGTGGAGTGGCGAAGATCGATACCAAACTTTCAAAACAGCGACCTAAATCACAGTTCAATCAAGTATTTGTTTGCCGCATTTCCTTCAGGGATGACATTTGAAACGTACAAACATAACGTTGCCTATATATTCAATAAATATTTAGCTGGCGTAGATCCTGACAACATTATATTAGAAAATGGCAAAAAAGCTTCTTTGTTGGATCTCACAGTTGCGTGAACGCCTTTTTGGCTGTACATTTCTAACGTTTTGTCCAGTTTGACAAACTCGTCATCCAGGGAGTGCTCAAATTACAGACTGCACACACCATCGATCGAGTTCTTTCGATACTGTGGATCATGATGCGGCCACTGTTTTATTGACTCGAGACAATGCAACTTCTACTCGGGATGTGAAATATTCTCGTTATCGAATAATGAAAGGATGTATCCTGTCAATGTATCAGAATGGTTTTCTAATGTATGACCAAGCAGGATTATTGATAACCCCAAATTCTTCCTGTGAATTAGAACATAGAAGCAATCTACTGTCACAGACACAATATTCATCCGTCACACACGTTCGCAAGATGTTTAGGGAACGCGACGCCACCAGTGAGAGCAATAGTACTTCCCTAACACCTCCTTTTCCATTGTGAGAACACTCTTTCCTCTCCGTCGACTCAGGAAGGTCACGTCCTGAATACTGCAAAATATGTCAGCATCACAGACATTTCTGTGAGTTAACAGAATTATATCGACTTTGACATTCCCGAACTCTCTTATGTCGAGCTAATAATTCGAATATGTTACTCCATGTTTTAGCTTACCTATTTACCTGCTTCTCGAGTCGCCACGAACACCGAAGTTCCTTTGGTTCATTTTTCTGGTTTTTCGCTTAGCGCCGCGCGAAATGTTACAGCAGTTTGACTACTGCGTGTAAATAACAGAATCTGGACAAGACAAGCGTGTGCTTAATATTGTGACTGCGAAGTAAAATGACACACAACCAAATCACCGTGCTTGACACTCCGATCTATTACGTCGTCTCTAATGACAGACCTTAGATGCCGCTGACTGGCGGTCTCCGGGAGTTTCCACTGGACACTTTTAAGAAGAGTCTATTATACACACGAGTGTGTACGTTCAGTTTCTGTACACATGCATATTTCTTTCGATATGTTAGTGACACACAGAGGTAGAATACCATGATGAATTTATCTTTTAATTCTATTCCCGCATTCAACAATAAAGTTGATAATAACGATTCTTTCATCAAAATCATATTTGGCTGTCAGTCGGTCATAGTGCTATTTTGACGAATAGAATACCACATTGTGACCATTCGGATCCTAATTATAGATTTCAGTATGGCGTCAAAACTGCACTCTAATGAAGGAACGTGAAGCACCTAAGGCTAATTCATGAGAACATCTCATTTTCAAGACCAGATTCTTGGCGATGAAGCGAGAAATTAAAGCTCGGGTGGAGAAAGCGGTTATGGCAAGTGTCGTACTTAGTGACCTACTTTAACAAAATCCGTGATACCAATGTTATTATGTTGGCCGCGACTCTGTTATGCCGGTCTGTGGCAAACACCGCAGGCATGGCTAGACTCTTTTCTCCCACTGTCCGCTCACATGCCCTATTTTGAACTCGCAGAATCCCGGATTGGAGTTGCATTGCTGTCTGACGACCGATGGATATCAAAGTCAAACAGAATGATGTTTCCCCACAGGTCAGCGAATGGTCAATAAGGAGCTGTAGGGTTGTCAGGAACATGAGTGTCTATTATTTAACAGTATTCCATAACCTTAACGTCATGCAGTATTTCATCTAGAAGTGAGGAAGCTCGACAAGGATCGGGACATTATTCTTGGAACCTGCTGTGTAAAGGTCTTTGACATGTATGTTTGAGCGGAAAAGCCTTGGAGTTCACCAGACCTTTAGTGGAGCAAAGACGCGCCAGGCAAGCCATTAAGTTACGATAAAAACTTCATACTCCCCAATACACAATAATGATAGTTTTTAAATCTGTTTGGGGGGTTTTCAGACCAAATTAATGAAGACCCTTTAATGGTGTAGTTGATTCAGACGTTGTCATAAAGTTCCAGCATCCACACTGATGTATCCCTGGGGCCACCATCATGTTGTCTTTTGATTAGCATTAGACGCGAGTGTTGGGACTGAGATGAGTCAATCTGTAAATATTAATGAATGTGAAAAGACAACAAACATGTACAACCTTCGTTTTTCTTATTCAGCGTGTCAAGATTTCGAGACTAACATCTTCAATGTGAAACATTCAGCGCACGCTGAGATAAAAAAAACATATTTGAACAGAGAAATCTTGATGCTAATAAAACTTTGTGTTTGTGTTGCTGGATGTCAGTATGACACATAATCTGATCGATACCGCTATGAGAACAGGTTTGGAAAATAATATTTTATTCGCAATTACACTTCGATCGGGAAGAATATTTTAATGCATTTGTACTTGATTGAATGCGTTTCAAAGTCATCCACAAGACAAATTTGCAGGGCCTCTCCAAACGTAAATTCAATCCAGCGTCCAAATTAAAATGAATTTGTAGTCACTCCGATCATTGCACCGATCATTCTTCTGAGAGTCGAATGTTTAAAAACCGATTTTATGACGGTTCAGGAGGTTTGTATTACTCTTAGGCCTCTAAATTACACATGAAAATGATAAAATACTCGGAAACAACAGTAAAAAAATTGTGCAGATTTTCACAAGTGCTGACTACTTTCACATTTTACAACTTGTAGACACTCACAAGAGAACTTGTGAATAATAAATTGTCATCAGTTTAAGGAAAGTATCAATCGATTTATATTACCATAGAACGACAGTACTGTTTGGACATTGACCATGTTGAAATTATTTTCGGGAGCAGCTACATTGCACTTAACATTATCGAAATTAATGTCATTTCGTCATTTGAACAATGGAACAAACTCACGACAGATCCATTCGACCGGTGTTCCACGATGCAAACAAGGCCACATCAGTTAGTTCCCTTGAACCATTGACAGTCTTGGTTTTATCAAGTGACTCTGACACGAACTGGTTAGCAGGCCATGGCATTTATATCAGGCTCATCTTAACTGACAGAAATGCGCCTAATCTATGGATATATTCCAATTACTAATCATTCGTAGAATTTCAGTCGAGTCCATATACCATATGCCAAATTTACGCTCCAGTGTGAGAAATATTCAAACGAACGCACTTTTTATACACCTCAGAGAATGCTGTTACAAGCCAATAATGAATTTCTAAAGCATTAGAAAATTTCAAACAAATTAATTGATTAGATTTGCGGTTATTCTTATGATGGCTTCAGTGTTATTTGTGGAAAGGTAATGAAGACGGAATGTCGCAAGAAATCAACAGAGATGTGTGTATTTGCTAATTATTGCGCGGAATCGTTGCCAATTGATTAGATGGTAAGGGCATAGTTAAAACAGCCGCGAACAGTTGTAAAGGCAAGATTTGCCGATCAGTGATGTCCGGTATTACGTCAATTACGACACACATCAGCTCATTGTCAGATATACATTTTAACAAATCCTAAAAATGTATTGGGACATGTGATGTCCGGCATTACGTCAATTACGACACACATGAGCTCATTGTCACATACACATTTTAACAAATCATAAAGATGTATTGGGACATGTGATGTCTGGTATTTGTTCGATTACGACACACTTGAGTTGATTGGCAGATACACATTTTAACACACAAAAAAAGATGTATTGGGACATGTGATGTCCGGTATTTGTTCGATTACGACACACTTGAGCTCATTGGCAGATATACATTTTAACAAATCATAAGTATGTATTGGGACATGTGATGTCCGGTTTTTGTTCGATTACGACACACATGAGTTCATTCGCAGATACACATTTTGACCAAAAAGAAAGATGTATTGGGACATGTGATATCCGGTATTTGTT
>VKKT01001251.1:79226-90891 GCA_008038995.1 Haliotis laevigata
GGAAAAGTGTGGGTTGTATGCTTCACGTGCACAAGGGATGCGTTGTGACGAGTGCAAAGGAATTGAAACACCTTTTAAGACTACTAGAGATGTAGATGCTTGATTGGCATTTTAGAAGATGATATTTGATGAACATGGAGATTTTTTCTGGGTTACATCTTCTTTTTATTCTCGAGTACTAGAGATATGTTGTAATACAGAGATATCATTCATGTTTAACGATGGTTAACAATTGCTGTACTATCATGAAATATATCAGGGGGTGCTTAATTAAGTTCCAGATGTATAGATAATTATGAAACTAATTTGCAACCTTTAAATACAATATGACCATTGATAACAATACAACATATAATAGACTAACGATCACAGCAACCATAGCCAGGTCAACACACTGGGGACCTTGGGACTTATCTATGCTATCTGAATCGTACCCCAGCTAGATTTACACAACCACAGCGATGTTCTCGAGGTTATCATTATAACACAAACAATGAAATATAATTGGGATGAAATTGAACTTTCGCAGGAAAACAATTATGTTATACTACCTCAACTCCCTTTGAAGGCACTGTCACTATCAATCTCAGTAATATATTCATTCTTCCAAATAAAATTATATATTTACTATTTAGAGAGCCTGTGAAAATGTATCAATATATATATATATATATACATATATATATATATATTAAAAAGGCCGATTATGGAATTAGAACTGATGCTATTAAGACATCCTTCATAGATGATGACTTGAAACATTCAGAGCTTGTGATGGAAAAATCAGTGCAGTCAGGGGGCATGAACAAACAAGGCAAACAAAATTAAGGATTCTCAACTCCACAGTTCTGGATAGTGTACTTATACATTTTATTTCTGCGCAGCTGCAATAGCGTACTTCCGTATCGAAGGTAAACATCGTCTGCTACAACATTTACGCTTGACATCGGGACATTTCTACAAGGGACTGGCTTTTAATCACCAAACATAATTAAATAACAGTAATTGACAGATAAATTTACAGTTTTATGAAAATTCGTTTTCTTCAGACTTTTATACCTTTTTCTTCAATATTCACAATAGGATTTAATATGAAAAACTCTTCCTTACATTGTAAAATGATTTTTGAAAATAATCTGGCCCTAATACGTTTTCTTACTTCGGATCTCGAGCTGGATGTTATGCGCATCAGTTTCTGCGCAGAATTACTGGACAGAAAGCGATGTCGTTAGAAAGCCGGTAAGGTCAACCGTATGGCATAATACAACGTTAGAATCTTATAGTCGTCAATAAAACTTATATTTCGAGGTAAATATGATGCCTACCAGCATGTTAAGTCAAGGAAACCACAAAAAAATAAGAGACGTTAGTTGCCGTTTTGCGATCGATGGGCGCGGAATTACCGGACAGCATTGTATCTATTTATGATGTAGGGCGATGTCTGCCTGCAGTAAAGCAACTGTCATGACTCGCCTGTTTTTTCTATCACATGGTTACGAGAACAGCTGTGTTCTACACACGCCACACGTTACAATATGGATGCTTTTATTATAGTCTTGAAGTCGTCACATACTCAAATATAATAATAATCTGATATTCTACGTTAACATGATCTAATATGTTGGCTATCAAATAACATATTTCTTCATACTGTAAAGTTCACGTTTTACTTGCAAATCTAATAAGTTATAATTACGTGATCCAGTGTTTAAACACGTCCAACGACATTTTGGTCTTCTTCTTCGATTAAAAAAGAAGCATCTACAAGTCAATTTGTCCGAGTTACAACTCCATAAATGTTCTTTGAAAGTTCTAGTGTTCCCATGTGTTGAGCGTATTTGAATAACCAGAATCACTTTTGTGCCTTAATCTGGGATTAGAAGCATTCAGTCAGAATTGTAAGCTGATCGATGACATAGTGCTGTGATCAGTGACGGGGAAACTGTGTTCAGTACTTTTGGTCTACGACGGTCGTGGACCATTTATTTCCCATTAATCATTAACTATATCACAGCAAAGAGCTATCGCCACGCTACATTACGTCCAGAATTGAATCAAGATCATAATCACTTTGTTTTTGGGTTACTATTTGTTTGGACCAGATTGATCTGACTCCCAGTTTGTGCTTTTTACTCTCCCTGGAACCGCGATGTATACTGATGTACTATGCCTGGCACTGTTGTCTCTAGGTTATTGGCATCTGTTTAGAAAACTGACACTATCATTGTCAAACTGTGCATACACCTGTTAACCGTTTGTTATATAGAGTCAAATCAGAGCTTGAACATGAATTCCTCGCGGAACAAAAGTGCCAAATAAACTGTTTTCCTGTATGAGATAGTTAGAGCATTAAAATTCCAATGTATTAGACTACTGGCAAACAAGGATAAGTTGAGCACCAATCTGATAATTGACCCGTATTAGAGTGCCGCCGACTGTCGCTTGCTTCTTAACGAAGGAGTCCCAGGTTGTCCGCGATCAAGAGTTGTGCGATGCGTGTGCAGCTAGGCGCTGAATCGATTTCATCGTCATGCAATGCACGTGCGCTAGCCTACATCTGCTCAACCTTCCCAAACCAAATAGGTTTGCTCATTGCCGTGCACCGCCGCCTTCTCGTAAACGCGTTCTCTGCGTCGGTCCAACTTATCCTTGTTTGCCAGTAATTGTTACGTATTCGACCAAAGAGACACTAAGACGACACAAACAAACGGGCCCTTTATCTTTATTCTCTGTGAGAAGCCTGAGAATTAAGGATTAAGTGAGTGAATTGTGTTTAAAACGTGCTGTCTGGACCCCGATGTCTTCTGTGTCTTACGCTGAAGCTGATTCGTCTGATGATCGAGTATGAACATCTGCTTCCGTTGATGTATTGAAAAGTCTTACTTGGAACAAACATGACATTGTCTGATACGATATTGTGGTTATGAGTGTTGAGTAAATGTTTAGAAGCGCACAAACACTGTCTCGATTTAGATAACGAGACAGTTCAACATGTAAGGTGAGGTGGAATTGGGTTTTACGTCGTACTTGAGAATATTTCGCTCATATGACGACGTGCATGCGTGTGTATGTGTATGTGCGGCTGCTTGTACTAGCACAGACTGAGGCAAGCTGGTTTTATAGTGCTAGCTTACTGAGATACCATGTCACAGTGAAACATGAATACCCCACTCAGACACATTATACTGACTCCGAGCCGACCAGTCCTTGCTGTACCCATTAATGCCGAGAGCCAGAAAGAGACCAACAAGTATCATATTTTAACGTCTTTTGGTATGACGCGACCGGGGATCGAACCCGCGACCTTCCGCTCTCCGGGCGGACGCTCTAACCACTACACCACGGAGGCGATGTAGTTAAGCATGTAAAGTTACATATTACTGACTTACATGCAACTGTTCCGCCTTAATACGAGGCCCTGGCATGCGTTCGTTTTTGGGAGAAAGTACATGAAATGGCCTTTTCGTTTCGTTTATTTATGTGCATGCTAAAGCATGTGTATGGACGCAACAGGACGCAACACTCACTATACATTGGCCTACGTCGACATCTGTCCATGGCATTGGTATAGTAGGTCTGCTGTTCGACCACCTCATACCTCCATTTATTCTACAATTCTTCATCACATTCCTGTATAAACAACACATAGGTGTGTTGTTAACCACATCGTCATAATATCGTGGTCATTCTTTCAGATCTCATTGTTCAGATTTAGGCTATAGTTGGTAAGTTAGTAGAGCAATGATTGCTGATTTTGCATTGTAACTTACGTCCACCAACATGTTTACATGAAACCGCCAACACATCTTGCATGAATACGTTCTATACGTTCTAATAATACATCATTAAAATGACACTGACCTTTATAGCCGTATTCTTATACAGTTACAAACACTGGACTTAGTCTTAGTAGGGTTATGTAAATAATGATTACTTGAGGTTCCATTCTGAGAGTAGAGTTAACATCGGTTGATCTATTATTTATATATCCGTCTCACAGGGAACCGGAAATGAATGTCAAGCAGCATGATGAACTGAATCCATATCAACATGACATTTCAGCTCTGTTGAATGAAAGGGTAAATGAAGTCAGTGATCTGTTAATCACCCAAATAGTGTAACTTTTAGAGTGTAATGGAGTTAAAATGTATTAAGCGTGCGCGATGTAGTCAATACGATCCGACACATCATTAACTTTGCGTCCCGTTCAAATGTTACAAATGGTCGTGTATGTTCCGTAATGCCTCCACATTAAAGGCCGTGTTTTCCTCTTAAAAACAAGTCATGGAATTAAGTGTTGTCTGAAGATAAGACGCAAACCTTTTACCTTTGTCCAATAGTTCCCTAATCCCAGACAAAGTTGCACCATGGTATATCATCAACACACTTAGCCAGTTGTTGCGTGATGCTTACTCATGGGGCATTGCAATTGAACTGCTGTCGACAGTCGCATAAAAGAGGAGATGCAAGTTTGATATCGATGTACAGCACTCAAACGGGTCGAAGCTTGGACCGTAAAGACATCCTTCTCACGATTTAGCGTTTAGTCCCGACACCATGTGATCACATTCATGATACTTCAAACCACTGAGCAAACAGATTGTAGGAATGAGCTTAATATCATGTTGTCAAGTCATTCAATCTCTGATTTGGTCTGCAGTCATGATACTGATGTAGATTGCGGTCTGTGGGTTCGCGTTTCTGAAACAACAAAGTTAGTTCTGATAAATAGGAATAGAAGAACTTAGATATACTATATATTTGTAGACCATACATTGTATATGTCTGCTGTTATGTGCTTTGATACATTCACCTGTTTTCGATGTGTTCCATGAACTGCAAGCTGGAATAAAATGATATAGAAAAACGCTAGCTCCCATTCACGGTACACAGTGTGTCTGTAAGACTTTGACATGGACCATTAGCTCTTCACATTTCGGTTGTCTGTGTTTTCTGTTAGCAAAGTAACTTGTCTTGCACAAATGGCAACTCTAATCGCACTTCAATATCCCAGCCATATAAAGGGGCAATTAGCTATAGAATGCAGTGGAATAACAAATGTTTGCATACATTTCGATTGTTCTAAACTACAACACTGAGAATCAGTGTAAAGCAGGGGCATAAGTGAATTCACAAATTTGCTCCAAGGGTTTTCGTGTTCTAAAATTTGTCAATGGACAAAGTGGAGGTAAGTGTTGATGCCTATGCACAAATTAGGTATTTGAGGATGCTAAAGACTTATAGAAATGTATGCATTTGGAGATTGCTACATTGGTCTCATTGAGATGGATCGGTGTTCACGTACTTGCACCGTAGTGTGAAGTTTCAAAAACAAATCGTATTTTTTGCAAATCATTTGAGGCTATTAAAGGAGTTCTATATTCATTATGTATCCCTAGGTTCGTTGCATTGTTTATGTCAGCGACCAGAACACATTTATTCCAGTGACAATTACAAATGTGGGTTCATGATTATTGTCAGAACTGGACAGGATACTCTTCTATGTTGTTTTTTTATTTGAAGTGTTCTTTTATAAGCTGAACAGTCTGACCCTGTATTACTGAACCGAGCTGAACGAACTAATTCAGATTGTTCATTGCTGAATGCATAAAAACGTTTAGCTGTCGTTCTAGTTGTGTGTTTGGACGCATGGTTCTATATGCATTTACTTGTATAAGAAATAAGTCATGCTAAAGTGAACATAATGAAAATTACTCGGCTACACTAAGGTCAAAACTAGATAATTAAATGGTAATAGTACCAACAATTATTCTTTCAACTCAATTCGCTCTAACCAAGGGATATTCTAATACAATAATCATAACTGTTGAGGCATATGTGAGTGTTCGTCAGTATTCTACCATGACTTCAGTGAATACTGGATTGTGATTGGTTAACCAAAGTTATTCAATGGTATATAATCACGTTATATACCTCTGATTTTTCAATACAGTATGTGTTCTTTTTAAAATCTTAATAACGCGGTTATTGTAGAATTGAGATAAACATACTGTGTTGGAAAGCAGAGGTATACTACGAAATTATAATAGCTCGTATTCATTATTTGAAACCTCACGCTATGTGTTCTGTTTTAAATCAAATATAGAGCTTTTAGAATTTCGTTATATACCTCTGATTTTCCAACAGAGTATGTTTATCTCCTAACTACCAGGATTTCTACTGTATTCTATAGAAGAGCTGATGGCAATGACAATGGCAATTAGATATCAATAGGACTGAACTTAACTGAACTGATTTTTTATTTCAACTCAGGCTGCAGACAGCAGCATATGAGGTTACCTATGTGATACAATTAAATATATCCATAAAGTTATATACAATATATATACAGATGAATAAATAAAATAATGCATGATATATATATGCAAATAGATTGCATAAAGAAACAAGTGAATATATTAATCATATACATGTAGAAATATTTAGATGGAATATTCTTACCTACGATTCTTAAAATAATGTATAATAACATTACAGAATAAAGCGAGTTTTCTAAGAATACCCATCTTATTGTTATTAAATAATGTAAACATTTTATGAAATTTTGGTCTGGTTTAAAATGTGGCTGCAAATATTCAACTCTTGCATTTATACAGTGAGAACAAATAAATAGATAATGAAATGCATCGGCAATGCCGTTACCATTACAAAGTTTACATAATCACGTTTTTGAATATTGCTCCAACGACCTGTTTCACTGGTTAAGTTTTGCTGTTTTATAACGTAACAATGCCCTTATCATTTAAAATATCCAAATATTTACTTAAGCTTTAATCTAAGTTTGATAAGGAGCTATATAAGATACCCTTTGATGAATGTTCTACCGTAGACAACCACACTTGCTTATACGCATCTTTTAGTTTACATTTAACTGTAATTTTTAGTATATTCAGATTTTCAAAATTTTGGGAATTCCGGATATAGCTAAACCCAATTTCGTCAAAAACATGTTTAACGTTCATTATCCATTTTTGCTTACTTTTTCCTAAAAGTGTGTCGTTAAAAAGTAATTTAAAGATGAGTAAGGATAATTTGGAACATTTACCTTTAAAAGTCGACCCCAAAACGAAATAATCCTCAATTGCAAGTGGGTATCTACCAAACTCCCCATACAACACAAAGTTTGGGGTGCTTTTTCTTAAAAGTACTAATTGTTTAAGGAAGTTTAAATGTACAATTTCCAATAATGATGTATTTTCAAATCCCCAAACCTCACAACCACCCAGAAAAATCAACTCCATGGAATCAAATAAACGTTTGACACTGGAGCTGAGATAGGAAATACTAAGTCTGAGAAGGTGTAACGGTATGGTTACAGTAGCATGAGCTGTACAGGCTTGGATCAGTATCAGAGGTTCTCATGAATGCAGTAAACTCAGAGACTTGCCACATGAGAGTCGTGCTGACTGAAACACCTTGGCCTTCAAGCACGATGGGACATGGCTGTATGTGAACCATTTGGAACTGTTATGCCGTTAAATACAGCGGAAATATTACCACGAACACTAGTTCTACATGAGTTATGAAAATGCCGTTGATATAGTACTAATAAGCAAAGATATGCATTGACATGACATATGTTTTAGGCAGTTGTGATATTATACAAGTGCCACATACGTGCAGAGTAGACACCAACAGACATTAATCATGCACTCGTACACACTGTAATATATCACAGACAAACTTCAACAAATTCTTTACGTATCCACTTTGTACGATGGCCCACGTTCACACGACGGCTGTGTTTCGCTTCAGTATCTATTCTTATCAAACAAACCCCATGTGGAACACTGACACATGTGTTTATTTTGAACATGCTTCAACATTCTTTTTCTGTTATAAATTTAATTTATTATTTTCTTCTTTCACCATGGACGAATTGGAACGATTTCTGTTCTTTCGAGTTACCTCATACATTTTAAATATTTAAAGTGCCCCCTCCGCTTCACAAGGAATAAATACATAACCCAATCAAACAACCCAGGGGCCCTTCACGCTACCGGTTCTGCAGATTTCACCAAGACATAACTGCATCTTCTCTACAATCAGTTTTCTTAAAATACATCTTTGAATCTAACCTGAAAACGGACATCTAAAATGATAATATTTTTTTTAATTTATAAGTTGATAAAATCTAATACATGTACGGTGATTTTATTGTTCACGCGTGGGTTAATTTGGGTTGGGAATTCTTTCATCCTGATTAGATCCATTACGGGTTATCCAGTTTGACATGATGCGGACGAAAACAGTTTGGTTAATGGAGAATGTTCTTGAAGTCGGTATAAATAACTTTCATGTTGTGATAGGGTGAAATGCTATTTGAAACAGCGTGTTTGAAACAAGGCGTGAAACGCACCCATGCACCATGGTAAGTGTAACCTAATGTTTTCACTATGTACATTGACCATCAGAATCATTGCAAAAAAGGCCCATTCGATACTCTTTGATTGAATAAATGCTCACCAGAAAGGATTTCATTTAGCCGATGCTAAACAAAACTAGTACTACAATAACAGTTCTTCCAAAGTTACCATTTATTTACCAGTCTTTCTGTGACATAGGCGTTTCAAAATTTGAAAACATAAGTTACATCACATGATTTTGTATCATAAACAGCTGAATCCAGTATCAAGTGTTAAGAATGATCGTAAAGAATGACTCTCATTTTTAAATAACTATCTTCCCAAAACATCAGTCAAAATGTTCTGAGATCCATAGTAGAGTTACCAGCCTCACTCAGAAATAAAACTTGGCACCCTGTGGTCACATGACCGTCATCGAGTTTCAGATTTCACAAACATAAAAGCAACGATACAAATTTGATCTTGATATTTCGAACAACACTATTCTCTTCATCTTATTAAGTTTAATTATACTTTCCGAAGCTGAGTAATCTGCAACACAGGTTTTCGTTTACAGCTGACAAGTCAGTGGCGAACTGAAAGTCTCTCCAAAGGACTGGATAATATCAGAGTATCAGCTTCTATTGATCGTTGACGATTACACGTACACTTGATAAACGAAAGAGAAGTAAGCCGTGTTTCGGGCCAACGTCAAGTTGACTGATCTGAGAATAAGGACTGTTTTAGACCTTACTGTGGGGATTATTTCTCTTTCAGAACCATTTGATCTAATTTGGTGGTTGGTTGTCCTTTGGATAATAAAACTTTTGGACATGTTAGCCTAAACTGCTTGCATGTAGCAACAAAACTAGAATATCAATTGCATGAGAATATGTCTTCTGTCCCGAGTATTCAACCGAAAATTCTCAATAGTTCAGACTACTGCAAAGCATTGTCATAGCAAATACCCTCACACAGGTTTCAGCAACTATGGAAATATGTATATAGACCTAACGCATATAACATATGGGATTACACTTTCTCAGTAAAGTACTGATTCTAGTACTTTGTTGGGTTAAGTCCCATCCGGGCTAATTAAGACTTGCCATAGGGGTACACAAAGTCCGTTGCTCAGACTAACAATTTCCATTTTCGTTGAAGCAGCGCTGGCTGAGTGGGCTAGACGTCTGACTTTGTGTGCTGACGTTTAGGTGCCTTGGGCCGTGGATTCGAATCCCGGATTGGGCTCAGTAAAAAAGTGCTAGAATATGTACATGACTGAGAAAGTGTAATCCCAAATATAACATCTGTTACATTTCGTTTTCTTCGTTGTTTTCCCAACATTCTTGCCTCCCACAGCTTTTGTAATAGCAAATGTGTATTTTAACAGTTTAATTAAGTTAAATATTTCCACTTATTGCGCGGTATTATACTTACTAAAGTGGAACATAAAGCTTTCTCTTTGCCACGTTGTGGATCAGTGCCGTGTAGATTCTTTTGACTACTGTATCAACCTCTCCCATAGAAATGTATTTAGATCTGTCCAAACATTATTCTGAGTGACAAATGACAGTAAGCGTTCAAAAGACTGTAGACAAGAGGGTTTTCAATTTTCTCACAGTGAAACCTTTACTTGATTTGTGTGGAGCAATGTTTAAGCAGTGCCACGCTTTGGCGCCTACCCTTCGTAATATTTAGGTATAACGGAGTATGTTTTGGTTAGTGATTAATGTGTGCTTGGAAATTGTGATTTGCTTATAACATTTTGTTGTGTGTGAAAATGTATTGTCGCTTTCATTAACCCTCTACTCTGAAAAAGATACTTGTAGCTCCGAGCAGTTTTCCGTTTTTGGTCATCAGTATTCACGTTGAGAATTGAATTTCGCAGATTGCAGGATGTTGTTCTCTGCTATTTATCTTCATTCACCCATGACTCTAGATTTTGGGAAACGATTTCGTGCATCAGGAAACATGAGGTTCGTTCTGTTGCATTTACTATCAACATATAAGCAAACATACACACGAGCAGTGACATTCTTGAATGTGTCCATGCATAACCGATCTTACGTCATATAACCTGTGTTCAATTTGCGTCAAGGAACACCACCGTAAAACCTGGGATCATTTCCGTTTGCATGTACTCTGAGATTCACTGCCACCTAACATTGAATTCAAAGGTCAATGCATTATATGAATGCCGATCCTTGGTGATAACTCAAGAATTGGAAACATCTTGTCCCGTATGTTCGCATAATGCCTCCAGCACGAGACATCGAGGTATGTCTATTTTCAGGTCGCCCAAATCCCCTTTCGGAAGCATTCATCAGAAAGATGCTCTTTAATGTCTTCCTTTCAAAACAACTGTACATTTGATCCTTCAGACATCACAACGAAAGGTTTTCCCACATTTATCGTTAGAAGAATATTTGTTTCCCTACGCCTTAAGTGATGGTTCATGAATCTCACAGAACGGCTCTGGCACATGGTATCTTTCATCTTGATGCTTGAGTAATGTATGACATCTACAGCCGTACAACGTCCTTCTGTCAAGGACTTGTAGGCACGAGTAGGACGTGTATTCCTAAAGGGCATGTAACTGGATTGGGCGACTTCTGTATAATTAATCTGGAGTGTGCCTTTATGGTCACAGATTAAGCGCGTTTTGTGTGCATTGGAGACTGGTCGAAGCACTTAGAGAAAGATGAAGACTTACTGTTACCTGTTGTATATGCGATCAATAGAGTGCTTATAGAAAACGGTTTTGAACTATGAAGAAATATTCATCTGAGAAGGGAAGGTGGTTATTTGGTAGTTTGGTCACGCTTACGATACTTGTGGAAATGGAATAGGGATATACTGCTCTCCCATTAAGTATAAACCACCATGTCCACAGGTGGAGGTTTTGATTTGTATGGGTATCATGTTATAAATGAATAGGTCCCTAAAGTTAACCACAAGTAATGCATCTGTGTGGGAGTAATGTTATTGGTTGACACAGTTCAGGGTTCAAACAAATCCCTGGGCCGTTTGAAACGTTGAGCGTAATGGAAATATTGTTTTATACCATTCACTTGACCATCTGAAATTGGCTACACGAAATAATACTTTTGACGAACTACAAGGCTCACAATGCCATACGTATTCAGTTCAGATGTTGCTGGTGTACCTGTTCACTCAAGCTATTGTAGGTTTACTTGTTCAATCAAGATGTTGCTGATTTACTTGCTCACTCAAGATGTTCCTCATCTACTTGGTCAATTAAGATGTTGCTGATTTACTTATTCACTCAAGATGTTGCT
>VKKT01001251.1:114956-126013 GCA_008038995.1 Haliotis laevigata
CACTCACTGTATATCCTATGTCTAACCATAGCCTATCTCAGTCATGTTCTCTGTTCTATAAACAAGACTCTGTCAACCTAGGCATCCAACACATTCTAATGACCACGTCTAAACTTAATAGCCCCCCCAAATCCAAACAATTGAGAGTAAGTATTTTTGTTTTGTTTTATTTTAGATAACATCTGTAAATTCAATTTTGGAAGTGAAAGCTAATGGTTGCCTAAATAAATCCACTGGTTCAAGAGATATTCCTTGCATATACACGTAAAGGATATTTACATTTCAGGCGTTGTGATAACAACAGTTTGATTTATGATATGTGATTTCTAGAGACTAGTAAATACAGACTTCCAATAGATGGGTAATGGGATCGTTTAGCCAACACTGTTTACAGTTATGACTCCCATTTGCGTTTGTTGACATTCAGTCGGAAGTCGACGAAGGGCACGATGGGTAAACATGGCTTCCACTTTCGCTCATGGGGGTCCCTATTCTGATATTCGCTGCTGTACATAACGGGTAGTCTAGTGTGCATGAATGGCTTTTCATTTCAAAGAATCTTAATTTGATTAAATGAACTTTAAAACCTGAATACACATGTGTACTGGCTTGTTGAAAAAGTTGACCTCCCGCAAAGCATTGTGTGGTGCAAGTGCTTGGCAGATTGAAAGTCTGCGCCAACTGAAGTGACCCTAATTCGTATTTGTTGAATCTATTAACGAACGCGATGTTCTAAGTGAATAAGGCCGTGACAGATGGACTTCTGTCAAAGTAGATGCTATATTTAGATTTATACAAAGCAACGTTACTGCACAGATAAGCGTGAACGCGTAGTGGTAGTCTTGATCTTGGAAGGAAACCTCCTTCATTCCATAAAACGTCGTGATTTTGTAGTATCCTTATCGTTAATTACGTCTTTGTCTCGATCAAAATGCATAATTTCAAAATATGATCATCTATTTTGTTAACAAGTTACTGAATGCAGAGGGGCGCAGGGGTAGCCTAGTGGTTAAGGCGTTCGCAATGTGTTAAGCCCATTTCTGGTGTCCCCTCGCCGTGATACTGCTGGAATAATGCTAAAAGCGGCGTAAAACCATACTCACTCACTCACTCACTGAATGCAGATACTCACACGCCAATATGCCGTACTGTTACGTTAAACAATCTAACTTACAGTGGTATATCAAAACCTCAACGCCAGAGATAACTACACTCTTCAAAAAAGAAACGCATATGCGTTTTCAGCAGTTATTCTCGACTGCAATGACAGCTATCTTCATTAACACAATCCCGTTAATCATGTCGTGGCTGCTGCGCATTCCGCGCAAACGCATCCCAAGATGTGTTTGTAAACGGTTATCATAAAATATGAAAACGATACATTAAAAGTACACGCAGAAAATGTTTTCCACGTAATGCACGAGCAATGTGTGGGACACATGAGTTGAGTTGAGTTGAGTTTGGTTTTACGTCACATCGGCATTATTTTAGCGATATAGTGACGGGATCAAGTGTGAATTAATAAACGATTTAAGTTCAAAGTCCACATGGGTTGTTATTCAAAAGCATATATATTATTAACATTGTTATAGCACCAAATTCGAACGTAAGCAGATCGTTATTCACATTAAATAACTATAATTTATGACACGTGAGTAGAGATATCGACCATAAAAGGCCAACCCAAATTAATCATTTCATTACGAAATTTACGATGTAAAGATTGAATGCTACTGACCGAAATATAGCCATTGGACGTTTGAAGCCGGGGAGTCCCAGTCTGCCGTTGCAAGACACTTCAACGTCCACCACAGCACKATATCTCGATTATGACATCGATATACCCGATTCAATTCGGAACCTCGGGAACGGATGAAACTTTGGTTCAGCGATGAATCGCGTTTCCTTCTTCAACGACGGTATGGGATATAACGTGTCTATCGACGTCAATGCAAACGTTTTGCGCCTAACTGCGTTCGACGGGTAGACAGATTTGTTGGGGATAGAGTCCTGGTGTGGGGAACCATGTCCTACACGGGTAGATCAGAGCTAGTGGTGGTTCAAGGCAACCTTACAGCAAATCGCTACATCGACCAAATCCTGCGACCTCACCTCCTCCCACTTTTTAAACAGAGGGAGCTGTTTCAACACTACAACGCTCGACCCCACACAGCTTGTGAAACAAGTGCTTGTCTCACCAATGCAAACGTCAGTGTCCTTCTCTGGCCTTCCAAATCGCCTGATCTGAACCCGATCGAGCATCTTTGTGACGAACTTGATCGACGCGTCCGTAAACGTCACCATCGTATCCAGACACTTTCAGAACTTGCCAACGCGAAGATCTCCCGTAGCAAAAATCCGACGACTTGTGCAATCCTTTCCAAGGCGGTGTCGAGCAATGACGGCTACAAGGGGTGGGGTCACCAGGTACTGACCTGAACGCCCCCTTGTGTCCACACATGTGCAGTAAGTCAACTGAATTAATGCTGACAATGACAATTATGTTGATCCGTGTGTGGAATTTCCTTCATCTGTGTTCAACCTTATTCGACTTATGTCCACTTGAATACGTTTAATACGTTTCCTTATTTCTGGCCTATGCGTATCTGTTTTTGAAGAGTGTATATTATCTGCCGAGACTGATTCCACTCAGGCAAAATAACAATGAATGGATGACTAGAAATCAGTGAAGACACCAGGTGTCTGTGACAATGGTAAGCATGTGCTGGTCAACTTTAGCACCCATCATCTCATAATGTACACACAAAGGTAAATGTTTCATGCCTGACGAAGCACATCTGTAACAATCATGTCAGGGCCAGACAATCACGTGTCGGGCCACGAGTGCTATGGGCAATATTAATTATTTTCTCAGCCATATACAAAATGAAGACAAAAGTTTAACCCTATTAACCGTACTGAGAAGTGAACTTATTATTCAAATGATATAACGTCAATGTTCTGTGACTGACGTCATAAACAATAAACATAAGAGACGGAGCAATTCTTACAGCTTTATCTGACAAACCATTATTATCATTATTATCAACATGTTATTTTGGGGAGAGACAAGTCTTATTTATCTGTGTTTCGGTTAAGTCATTTAAAATGCGCCTTGTCTGTCAACCCTGACCGGAGCGGCGGAGTAGCCTAGTGGTTGAAGCGTTTGCTTGTCACGCCAAGACCCAGGTTTCGATTCACCACATTTGTACAAGGTGTGAAGCCCATTTCTGATGTACCCTGGAATTTTGCCACAAAGCTACGTACAACTGAACTAACTCACTCTCTCAACTCAGACAATTTGGTATAGAGATCGACCTATAAGTTTATCATTACCCAAAGTACAGAATTTCACAGAAAGGCCTAATTGCTATGTCTAGACGCAGTTTGCAAATTGACTCCAAGTAGTAGAGCAACGTCCCTTGTCATATTCTGCTGTCGCTGGTTCCTGTGTCTAATGATTTGTTCACTGCAACTATTCACATTGCTAGATTTGATGTTGATTTTTGTTGGTGTTGAAACATAATTGATTCACAAATACGCACATATATAAAGTGAAAATTATTTGCCTATTACAAAAGCGTCCATCATGTCAGCTAACATCTTTAAGTGGCATTTCAGGAGCTGAAGCATCAATGGCATGCTTAGTAACGTATTAGCTTCTGCCCTAGAACATCAGGTTGAAAGAATAAAGAGGTTGATCATGGAATCTACAAACTAATTCTGTCTCTCCCAATGTGTCTTACACTAAATATCTAGATGCTTGTTGCATGTGTGTAGGCGAAAGGCGCAGCGTAGAACAGCGTTTCTTGAATTGTGAATGTTTCAGGTGGAATCGTGACGAAAAAGGAATCTGAAGTTCTATGCCGTTTAACGAGAGTACACATGCCTCGTTGATTAATACCGGGTTCTTGTTATTCGTCTCTTCTTGTCGTTAGGGGCAATTGAGGTTAATCGGCCAGGACAGTTCTATCTTATTTCTTTGGAAACCACTGATGAAATTGCTCCAAGGTTTGTTAGTGCTTGAGATGAGCTGTTGATATTCCTAAAGTTCAGATCTTCTCAGACAAGGCAATTTAAAATCTAGGATATGTTCTTTTCTTGTTAGTAGAAATAAAGGTATTAATTATAAATACGCATCAGAGGGAATTTATTGAAGGCTGGTCTGATTACACAAACATCTTCAATATGTGAATTAGTTTTGAATATGATGCTTTATTGTGATGGTGGCTATTATTGAAATACACTATCATCATCACCCGGCGTCAAAATGGAAACGAATAATTTAAACAATGAACTAATGAATAAAGGATTGGTAGTCTTTTCTAAGTTTATTCCCAATTGTTTTGCTGCATGACATGTTATAACGTATGAAAAGACATATTCACTTTATATTTGACTTCAGGATACTACATTGACTGTATGTTCAAGAAGATAAATATATTCTAGACAGTTTGATTTATATACCTATTGAAGGAAGATGACTCCAGTTCACGATCAAGTATTGAATACTCTTACGACAACCCAAATATTAATATTGATGTATGATATAACTTTTGAATTAAATCAATCATATTGGATTGGAATCAGAGGAAATTGATCTGACAAAATTCGTTTATCCTGCTTATTTAGCAAATGAAGAATAGGTAACAGAATACCTACCTTAACGCTTTGATTGAAACAATTTCAATACATTTTAAAGTTAGCTGAATTTAACCTTGTTCAACAAGCAGGAAGGAGAATGGCGTATCAAAAGCTTCCAATCATTATCGTCATCGCGTTTTGTGCTCTTGAGGATGAATTCAGTCTGTTGTCATTGTAGCAAAACTAATGAGCTTGGGTTTCCACGAAATGGTCAATATATTTCAGTTCAAACATATCAGAACCAATATAAAATGTAGGCAGTTGAGGTATCACAGCAGTCTGTGAAGTGTACATACCTTACAACTTGTCAAAACAACCAATCACAAGTATCTGGCATCACCAACGCAATTTCTTCAGATCGTTCCCAATATAGCAGACTAAAGCAAGTTGATCATGCTAAATCAGTAGTGCGAGTAAATGCGAGGCACTGGAATAAATACATCACAAGAGACCATCTGAGTCCTCCAGCGACGGCAGAGAGGAACCGACTGTCCAGCTTACCATCGTCCACCGCCAGTCTGACTGGGAGAATCAATACAGCATTCAAGCAGTTACAAAAGGGTTAGCAGCCAGTCCATACGTTTCGTTATACGAACTCTGTACATGTAGCTTATTGGTTAGAAGGGGAGGTCGGGCAAAATAGTGTGACAATTCCACCACTAACTTTCAATATTGATAGGCATACTGAGTTCAACTAATTATATTTCCTCACAGTAGGAAGCATTATGTGATTAAATGTAGTTGTGCTGTATAGTTAAGGTAGGTGTGAACATGAATATATATGACATTTTCCTTTGTAAAAGCGACAAAAGCATTTGATAATCCTCAGAAATATCTGTTCCAAGAGGAATATGCATAAGGACATATACAGTATCAAATACAGTATCAAATACTATGATAATTATTAATCAAAGCGGTATAAAGCCTCACCAGGCACTGATAGTCTGTTATCAATAGACCTCATCGTTGAAATTAACGCATTTCAAGATCAAGATAGCATACGTTCCATACAATCCGAAACAAAACGACAGGTCTTACACCTGTGTTTATACAATATATTGAATGTTATAATATTTGGACCTTCAGATCACGTGATTCATCGGAATATTTGTAAAGTACGAGTCGGACGATCATTGAGTTGAATCGAGTTATGGATAGTTCAAGACAGCAGAGCGTAGAGATAACGCATATTGCCATAAGCGTGAGGCTGATGGCGTGGTTGTGCAGTTCGATGATAAGGAGTTTGATTTGAGGTGCTTATATTACTTTCACTGCAGGAACCTTGAAAGTTACTCAGGAGAGAGCTAGGCCGATGCTCACCAATAATATTTCTAAGTGGCGGAGATATTAATTCCGTTGTAACTTTGATATTGACACAGACACAATTAGTAATGAAATCTCCCAGACAAACCGAATTTAAACATCCATTCTCAAAATCGATTTTAATGTAACTTAGCTATTTCAGGTATTTTTCTCGTGTTTTATAATTTTTTTACAATTTCTACTTCTATATGACCTCAACCTGATGAAGAAATATAGCCACTCTAAAATCCGATAAATCCGTGTATCGCAATGCTGACGCTCTACTCAGAGACTATGAGCACTCAAGAGGACATGATGTGAAATTAATCCTGAAACTGAAATGGCAATATTTAAATGCTTTTTCTCTTATTTATGCAATTCATACGTGTATGCATTCCAGAACAATATCACAAACCCTTTTTAATATACCAGGTATCCACTCACCGAAATATCGTGTTACGTCACTTTAGTTGTTTAGGTGATTAGCATACACATAATGAGCGGAAAGGTCGTTGTCTCGCAGAACCGCGGTGGAGCGAACACTACGTGAGTGAATGAGTGAGTTAGTGAGTGAGTGAGGTTAAACGCTGTTTTGAATAGTTATTCATGTGCATGCATGCATGAGGATTCTAAATGTGGCCATCAGCAAACCAAAGGGACAATGCCATTTCCACATCCATGTGCAATATTTGATGTCAAATCCTGGTTACTATCGTTTGCAAACTAGGAGAAGGCAAAAGTCGATGATGTGCCATTCCAACTATATCACGAGCACGATTAAACAGTGACGCTATCATCAAATAAACGGTGAGCGGATCATGCCTGGCAGGATACACTCGGAATCGTACCAGCGAGTCGAAGTGCGCTTCGAACCCATGGTGGTTAGATCCCCGGTCAAACTATCCATAACACTCTACATAGGACATTGTTATACCGCCAGATGACTGGGGAGATACCATTACAGGCACTCCCATTTTGGCGACCTGCTGTGCGAAGATTTGTACTATTCTATTTTGGCATTTTGTTCGGCTAAAATAGTTTTCCAATGATCATTCAGCAACTCATCTTCATTCTAGCTGTACAAAACAAACTATATCAACGTTGAGCTGTCCCCGACGGCGCTAGGCAATGGAGTAGCCCAGCGGATAAAGCATTTACTCTTCCTCAATTGTGCTTCGATTCCCCACTCTTTGAGGGGCCCCTGGATTAGGATACTTAGTCTGGGTTTACAACACCCGTGCCAAAAACTACATTTATGAACTGTTCCAATGGTCTACCCTGGCTATGATATGACATGCATGTTGTTCAAAGCAGAGTTACAACATCCTTCACGCACATTGACAAATATTTGAATGCTGAGACACACTTTTCCTCTAGACGTCATACATACATTACTATTCTAATGATTCTATGTACATCTTACTATTCTGACGGTTCTATGATTAGAATCAGGGAGTTAGATATATACAGTGGACTGATATTAAACAACTCAAATTACAGAAATCCTTCAGATTTCTTGACGCATTTGTTGATTCATTATCTGAAACAGATTCCATCTCAGTTCGATTGACGAACGACATTTAATGAAAGTTTCATAAAAGAAATATTTAAATTATACATCACTGATATGATGATATTTTGCAAAGAAACAAATGTCCTGTCAATCCCTGGTTATTTTCGAATATTTAGGAGATGGTACATGTGAAATTAAACAGATGATGAATGTGTCGAGTTCGTGATTTCAAATGGGTTCTGTTTGTAAAAGCGTCGACAAATACATTTGGGAGATATGTTAGTAGGAACGTTTATCTGTATAAACGATCACATGTCACACCTATAACACATGCAAGCCGATCAGTCTTCCCTTCACCTCGGTGACTAAGGTGATCAATGCGTCCCGAAAATCTCTTTTGTTCATCACGACATTTTCGAAAGTAGAAAAGGCCATTATCTGATTTGTGTCTTGTCAAACAAACGATAAGCCATAAAACTTTGAATCCAGGTATTTTGTGAAAACGACATATCTGATGAATATAGAGGTGGGCATATCTTATATCACCACTTTCGCTATAATCCCCACAATAACGTGCGTGGACCATCTCTCTCTGTCTTAACATTTTATCCCTAAATGTTTTAACTAGTGAAGCATTACGTGCTGAATTGATCAAAATGGTCGCCAGTAACATTACGTGTTCAATTGTTATAATGGTCGTGATCTAGGATTTACTTCCAACTTAGTAAAGGATTATGTTCAAACACCATCCATGTTTAATCTGACTTGAATTGAAATCACTCATTCCAGAACACTAATAGCATAGACGTGGTGCTTTAGACGAGCATCAACGACAACACCCAAAAAACCAACAGGACACAGTTTTAGATAATTAACCTAAAGACACCGGACAAAAATGGTTTTTGCGTCTTCCTTTCTTTTATGTCTCGTGGAATGTTAATTGACATAGCAATGAGGGATGTATTTAAAAGTATATACAATCCTTCAAAATTCCACAGCGGTCAAACACACGTTTTTGTAGCAATTCAAAACGCATCTATTGCAGAGCTGCTATATACCGGACGGAGTATATTTTACTGGTGAGACAATGAAATCGATGTTAAGCAAGCGACCACTCGTGATGAGTGCAACCGAATGCACTGCTGCTGGCAGCATGAGTCGACTTCATGAACATCTCTCCGGCCCACACACAGATACAGTGATTACATCGCAGACCGCAAACATACACATACGTGTGGGCCTTGTCGTCCACTTGAATACAATGTAACGTAATGCCTCTTTCAATCTCGGTGCTTTAGCTATTTGAGTTATACGTTACTCGAAAATGATACAAACAATAACGTTTCTCGTTTCCCACATACTACTGGTGCTCTGAAGTACTTCTTCAAGAGAAAATAATTACATGTGTTTAACGTTTCATGAGTCGATGAAATAACCATGGCGACGGTGCACTTGTAGGTATGGTCGTGGAACATGTCATGAATGTTGACATAGCTAACTATTCATTCGCTTGACAAGGAATTATGTATAGAAAACAAAGGAATAACAACTGGTCGAATGTTTGATTCACAGTACGATCAGACCAGTTCTATTCCCAGATTAATGACCACACCGTGTAGTGGGAAATGTACCCTTGAGGGCCGTATACAAATAGTTCAAAATATGTTTGATCAAGGTTACGGGTCCTCTTTTGCGGATTAATGACCACACCATGTACTGGGAAACGTTTCACGAGGGTCATATATAAATAGCCCAAACGTTGTCTGGTTAAGGTTACAACATTCCAGGCCTCTTTTTCTACCACTTCATGGTAGGCATATGGAGGAAAGTTCCACAATTGAAGTGACACAATTGATGTCCGATTTAGTTCCTTCTGTTTGTTCACAGCCACATTTTCCCCAAGATAGTTTTGCAAGTGAAAAACTGACTTTAGATGTGTTTGTGAGCAGTACTACTGGAGCCGTATAAGCTCACCTTTTTGCAAACCCCATGAAACTGTCAGAATCGGCTGCCGTAACACTTAACTAGCAACTTACTTACGTATTATCAATATTTCGTAAACACATGATGAATACGGAATCGACTCTTGATCAAGGAGATAATTCTTATGACCAAGGACAGTCTTTCTGCTATCTGTTTCTGTTTTATATACTTATGAACAAGTGATTTCTTGAGCTGTTTAATCAATAAATACATATAATGCTGACCAACCTGGAAACAATGAGTCGAAGAGCCAGGAAGCGTTATTTTACGCACGCACACAAACGCACGCGCACACCCACAAGATATTCCTTCTAATCTCAAAAAATTCTTAAAGCTCTGAAAAGGAGGAGTATCTGATGTGTGTGCGTGTTTGTGTCCAGGTTGGTCAGCATTACACTCGTGCCTAATTGTTGCAATAGCTTAGATCCTCACAACTTCGAGTGGTTATCTTCAACATCAAAGTGACAGGTCACGATACAGTTTAAAGCGGTGTCCACCTACCCTACTAAAATTCCTCGACGGAATCGCAGGAGAGGCTAATGGGTGTCTCCTGGTGTACATCGATGTATCTCGAACAACAGAATGCTCCTAAATTAGCGTGAATGGTGTCCATTCAGACACTGCATAATGTTAGTTACCTGGGAACCGCGAGAACGATAACCTACACTGCACACTGGGGTTATAACATAATAGTTCCAACACTAACCAGTGTTCGCATGGATAATGGGATGGCCATTTGGTAAGTGCCATTCACAACGACGGTCTTAATTGAAAGCGTTGCATAATCTTCAAATAAACACGAGGCATGACAACACCTTCGTCTTTGTCGTCGACAGCATGTGGAATTGTTACAGCAACCATAGGAGCGACAGGGGATTGGTCTATTCTTGCAACTGTCACTATTAACATTCAGTTCAGAGAGAGCAATTTATCTTCTTGTCAGTTGTGACTGACGTACGTTTAATTACTCAAACCCAAACACAATTTTTTCGTTTACAATCACAGGCCTGGTTTCATATTATACTTCTTTTTTGTTATAAAAAGGCTGAAACACTCTGACTGAAACCATGTAAGTTTATGCAAAGTCCATGCTGTCGTGTGATATCTAAACTGTTCTCATATAATAATCGACCTACGGTAAAACATGTAGCATAAAACGACCTGCAGTAACCGCCTGTCGGAATAAAAATGATGCAGAAAATGCATTATAATGATACCCAAAGTGTTGTCAATGATCTAATGGGGCTCATATAGTTGAAGTCTTGCCAGCTTTAAAATTGATTTAGAGATATTGCCAAATCTTGCACGTATACCCATTTCAAAGGTATATCTTCCCTCATATTTTTAAGTGGTAAAATAACATGATATGAAGATGAAGTTTTCAATAAACAGCTAAAGTTGGCAGCAAGCAATTGATTTCACTTAACACCTTTCTTGAACTACATGAAATATTGAAAGTCACATTGATGTCTGAAGGTCAACATCATTTTTGTCAACTTTAATCCTACTAAAAATCAGTCTTGGCGTAATTATGTTTCTAAAATAAATTCACGTACACCTATGTCAAAGGTGTGGAACATGATCCAAAGAATAAAGGGCAAAGGTTCCAAATCTA
>VKKT01001252.1:31605-48667 GCA_008038995.1 Haliotis laevigata
CTGTGCCCATGTGGGGATTCGAACCCAGGTCTTCGGCGTGACAAGCCAACGCTTTAAGTTTCACCATTAGTTTACCCCACCGCCCATCATATATGATGAGTACATATAGTCACATATAATGAGTAAATATATTCACATATGATGAGTAAATATATTCACATCACATTCATTTGGATGTATTTACCTGTGACGTGTCTGATGCATGAGATATTTCTTTAGCCAGTTCTGAATATATTCATCAATCCATTCATACCATCCATAAAACTTCAATATAACTGCAAATTCAATTTACACGGAATGTGCTTTAATCATCTTCCAACCACAGTTTAATCTTTCATGGAACTGCTGCCATGTATAAGGAGAGAGTCATTAAAGATGAACTCAGCTGGACTAATACTGCTAATCTTGCCCATATAAACTTCAATCTGCATAAAAACGGTCAGAACGTGTATGAACCTTTAGCGTGAGGGCAAGTGAGACATGAACATAGATCTTCAAAGAGGTTACTTTAATGTTCCCGACAGCTTTTTAGTTTCAGTACAGCTGATTATAACATAGCCACATCTAACACAGATTTTGCAAGATCATACACACGGATTCATAACTCCTCCTTTAAGTTAAGGATAATTACAAAACAGCTGACAACTATCAACAAGATTACGAGCAAGGAATAAAAACTCCTCGTCTTTGGGGGAAATTCCTTTGCTCCCTTCCATGTCATAAAACAGGCAAATGAGGTGGGTAAAGTATGATGGCTTCCGCACCGACGCTGTTACAGTCCCTACAAACAGGCTGTATACATCACGCCTATCATATCTTACAAATAATGCCTGCATATATGCCAAAAAATCATATAAAAAGAGTGTTTCCCAGGTAAGAACCCTCCCTGCCTATGATGGACGCAAATAATTTCCACATAATTAGCAAAACTGAAAAACTTGAAGAAAGATGACTTTTCCAGATTCTTTGACATCAGTTATAACTAATTACTGAATTACAAATGGTCAAATAGATAGTTATTAATTTACAAGGTGTAAGAAATACAACTTTGCTAGAGTAACCACATGAAAATAACTTTGTTTCTTCTCCTGAGATTCCTTCAGACACATGTTACAAGCCTTGAGATTTTCTTAAATTGAAGTGAGGCTGTTTCTTCTGAATACTGCATAGTTCACAGTAATATGGTCAAAATTAGTATTCCGGAATATGTTGTTATAGTGAAAGTATTATCCAAAATGGCCGCCAGGATGAACTGGCAACCAAACAGCTGTGTTGAGGGAAAGATTCTCATCATAATAAATGCAACACGCCAGCGGAAAATCACTGCCTTTTCAAAAGCATACTGTTTTCTCTGACTAGCAATAAATTTTGAGATTATTTTTGCACATGTGAGCATGAAAGAAAGCAAGTTAGTTTGCCAGGGGCCATATATGGTCTAGATATCAAACGCAAGCTTCACTGAGCTGGATGTCTAAAACTACAGTGAATAAACCTACACCAAAACTTAACAACTTTGTGTATTTTTACAGACTGCCAAACCTGAACATTTCAACAAACTACAAAGTATTCAAAATGTGTCCTTAAGTCAAGACACCACCCAGTTTTATATGAAATGATAGCAATATTCTTACTTTGTCCTGAAACCGTTTGGATTTTTCAAGTGAGAGAGTTTCTATAACAAACTCACAAAGCACGCTTTCATCAAAGGTCCCCTGTGAAGGCCTTCCATAAATCATTAAAATAAAAAAAACCTAATATTATGCATATATTCGAACATGCAAGTTGTACATGTCACAAACCACTCTTTTTAAGCATGAAAGAGAAACTTTGAAGTTTATCAGAATGTTCTTTTGCCCTTTGTGAGGTAATTTAAGACCATTCCATGATAACTTGATATAATTCTGAATAGTCCTCAAACAAACAGAACTGAAAGCTTCCTGTCTCTTGAGTATTGATGATGCCAAACATTTTAATTGCTTTAAACAATCTTAAAAAAATGCTTAATCTAAAAGTGAGCATGTGCTCATCAACAGATAGTTTGATGAAAGGAATCTTTCTTTTGATATTTTTAACATGTTACCTTTTAAGACCTGTTTATTAAAATGTCTAATGCATTTAAATATCTTCATTGATGCTCAATCGTGATATTTGCTGCAGTCTCTTTTGGTAATACATTTTTAAAACATCAAAGGGAAGTCCAAGCAGCACATGCTCGTTTGACAAAACTGCTTCAAATGTGAGCATGAAGCATATCAATGTATATTTAGCATATATATTAAGTTATCAATTTTTAACAAAATTGGAAAAATAGTTCATAGGATTGTTGTATTTCTGAAAGTCATGGCTACCAATTATCTTGAATTTGCAAATTGTGCACAATTTAACTCTGGCCTATTCCTGACCTGCTGTAATGTCGTAATTGAGCAAATTTTACGGGGCTTGCATAAAACTGATCCCAATGTGTTTGATACATGACGACATTAAAGCCAAAAGGGAGTTTACAACTCTCTAGCAATGACTCTCATAACGCTTTATGAATTCAAATATATCACACATTTCTGCAGTTAGTACCAACAGTCTATGTTATCATTCATACGCTTCTTTGAACTTGTTTTTTTAACGACACATACAAAGTGATACAAATTCCATAATACCAGGATCAATCAATATTATGCATGATGCAAAATGTTATCCTACGCCTAAAATGTAGCATTTGCACGACTCATCTACAATATTACGCCCATCCACTACCATACCTAATTAATAGCCATTATTTGGTTTAGGGCTAAGAGCGGGGTGGTCCTAATTCTGCCGTCTTTCTCCTTTCATACAGTTTCAAAGGGAAATTGTCTTTGATCATGGCTCTGGTGCAAATGTGAACATCGGTAAAATATTGTTGAGTTTGATCTCGCTAACTTTCCGAAGCCCGTAGAGGCGATCACGGACATTGATGATGTAATTCTGCTCTAATGAAATCATCGTCCTGAGGGGAATCTCTCGTAGAATTGGATCTAACATTACAAAGAGCTATTTCAAAGGAAAGCTGTTGTTTTATGTAATTTGGGGATGGAGTGATTTCAGTGGGATTCCTTTGTTTTATGTAATTGGAAGACAAGAGCCGACTGCTCTCTACAATAAACGCAAAAACGTTGCCCACAAAAATGTCAGATGTTCAATTCGTGTTTTGAAGTTCTTTCAGATGCTTTTTGTTGCGGCATTATTTTTTCACTAAAGGAAAGATTGATGGGTAGGGAATCGTGGGGCTGTCAGCCATTTTCTTTGTGTTGTCAAACATTGAGGATCAGTTTAATTCCATACCAACTTTCCGCTACCAGTAATAACATGATATTTAACTTCGGATGCCATGCAAACTTTCAGTTCCAGTCATAAGATGATATCCAGCTACTCAAGTAGTGTTGTCTTCTTCATCGCAGTTAAAACAAGATAAATACTAATGATATATTTTCTGTTGGTTTACATATTTGTGACACACATAACAATAATTAATCGTATTTCACAGAAATCTTAATAAAATTCTTATAACTTAGATGTTAATTCACTTTAGGCTCTTTTCAAAAGTTCTACAAGACCTGTGAAATATCACTGAAATCAATATTCCTTTTATGCTGTTTAGAGATAAACAGCTTGTGTCTTGAGAGTACACGATTTGCCTAATTACAAGCTGTTGCCATTGTATTTTATTGAAATACAGCTCTAATCGTGTTTTTGTTGGGTAAACATTATCTACCACATGCACAGATGTAACTTACAGCTTTAGATAGCACCCACAAAGAGAACATACAGCATTGTTTTAGGAAAGTGACAGGTGAATAAACATTTTCTTTTCTAATCTAACAAGCTGTTTCCATACACGTTCATAAGATGTCAAAGAATGATATTTGCTGAAAGTAAATGAACATTCATTGATGTGCATTTTTTCCATCGAGATGACGCAACTTTATGGATGATCAACTTCTTTATTTTAACAATAGCGACGTTTCGGTATAGGTTCTTATACCGTTTTCAAGCAATGGTATAAGAACCTATACCGAAACATCGCTATTGTTAAAATAAAGAAGTTGATCATCCATAAAGTTGTGTCATCTCTATACAAGCAACTTCTAAAATGCCACCCAAACAAATTTTTTTCCATCATATCATCATTACATATTATTGGCTGACGGAAATCATGCAGCTAGTCCTAACACCATGTACTCTCTCAAGATAGGATTTTGTCACTTCTTTCTTGATAGCATCATGGGTAATACATAAAAAAGAAAACAGTGTTGTGTCCTTGGCATTGTCATATTAACAAGAACAAGTTCTATTCAAATGAAAATATTCCTTTGCAGAAATTACTCTCATTATATACTCATAGAAACGAATAAAGGTACACATGAAAGTACAAGTGTTCCTTTATTCATTCCCAGAATTTCACCCACAGTGCAATTCATACCTTGTGAAGAATCGTGGAAAAGAAAAAAAGAACACTTGTACTTTCATGTGTTCCCTTATTCGTTTCTACGAATATATTATGTTTCATTTGACTGTATTCTATGTATTCATTCTGTTAAAAAAGACCCTTCTCTCCCAATATGTATCCAATGAAAGTATGGGAATCGTGTTTTGGTCTGACTTTGAACCAGTATTTGACTGCACTATGTCATAAGCTATGGGCAATGCTACATTGATGTTGAATTTAATAAATTGATAATTTGACTATTTTCTGGTCAAAGCCCAAACTGAAACTAGTTGTGTGGAATAATGCGAATGTGTCCACCATGTTCATCTCTTCTGCAGCACTATGTGAGAGACGTTAAGACAGCTTTTTCACTGCTAAATGCTATTCCCCTTTGACTTGTTTAGAAACAGGTGCCTTAGAGACACACTCTAATCCTTTAGATGTTCGCACTGAATGAAACTTTCCTTTTCCTTTTGTTCATGAAAAGGGACTTGGCCCTTTTGGAAAGTTGATGATCGTTTTCTTTTGAAAAAAAAGCCTAAGCATTTGTTTGTTTAGTTTATTTGCGCTTGGGAATTACAATATTATCATTCTGTCTGTTGATTCAATTTGTCCTTTGTCATAAAACTTGGAGAAAAGACCTAACAGAATGTTTGCAGAGCCAACTATCGTATTACACTCGTCTTCTGAGTGTGGATATACACCATGGCGGGGGATTATTTGGTAACATTGAAAGAAGCTGTCTGGGTTTTTTTTATCAAAGATGATATGGAACACTTTTAACAATTTCTGATCATGGTGAAGAAGGTGTGTGCTTGATATGTGTCTATTTATGTCATCTCTTAAGAAATTTGAAGTCGAATGAAGCAGAGAATTAGCAAGCTTTCAACAACACTGACAAAAAATGGTTCTTACTCCCTATAGAGCTGGGTGTGGCCATTACATGTTGGTTTAAGGATGTCTAAATCCTTACTACTTTGTTAAGTAGTTGAATATTTTTGAAGTTCCATTCACAAATTATGTGAACACATTGTCACATTGTGCAGTGCACAGTATGTTTCACTTTCAGTCTTACCTTAACTGCTTTTAAGCTCAAAAACATTTCGTTTACTCAAAACATTAATTTATTGAATATATGTTCAGGAGGAAAACTTGTCAGACCTTATCTAGTGATCTTAACATTTTGAGGCAGATATTAAGTTATAGCCAAAGTCACTTTGATATACTCTAAAGTACTGTAGCTCACTTAGAAGGACCCACAAATAAAAACAGCACTAGAACTGCTTACTAAGTAAGAGAGAGAGAGATCTGTGCTGGATTTTTTCATCGTATTTGAGACCTAAATCAAATATTTCGTGTATTAGCAAATATGTTGGCTCTTTTTGCCACCAGCAAACAGATCATTGGCATCATCACTGAATGATTACTGATTGGTTTAAAGTATTCATTGAGGTTTTAGACAATGTGTTGTTACTTACTTAAACATATAGTATCCTGGGATGGTGAGCATGTCTGCAGCATCTTCTGGTCACGGGCGCATACTGTGCATGGCTGACATTTTTCTGTGAAACTGATTTCACGAGCAAATGTTCCATTTGGACAAGAGTCACACACAGAATTCTGATTATAACTGCACTGCACAGAGATTCCCCAGCCTCCTGGGCAAATTTCACAAGCCTTACACTCTCCAGTGTCCACAGAAAAGAAATACTCTGGTGCACATTCGCACACACTGTCATGTGTAGTATTGCATGGTGCCTTCACAGTTGCCTCCTTTGGGCACTTGGTGCAGTTCAGACATGGCTGAGAGTGACTTGTGTTTGGTGAATAGGTACTTCCTTCTCCACACTGCTCACAGGAGGTGTTATTCCCTACAGTACACTGACGGGTAGCCCCAAACCCTGCCGGACATCGGGTACAACACTGTTGTCCATTTAAGTCGTATTCATCTTTATCACAAGCAGACTTCACCATGACTTGACAACACTGAAATAAAACAAAGGTATATGTAAAAACTCAATAGTATATTTACAGTAATAACAGGTGAAAAATCTGAAACATCAGAGAAAAATGACACAAAAATATCATATTAGTGGCATTTATACAATGTACTTTTCGCATTGAGTGATCCTTAAAAAGTATCTAGAAAAAGTCATCAGATCCTCAAGAAAACAGTTTTTTTCACACCTTGCACACAACTTGAATCCCATTCTTATAGTTCAAGCAAGCATAGCCACTCATTCTTTCATATATTCATTCATTCATTCCAAATTTACACTTATTTCCTTTCCATTTTTGTTGAAAGAGATCTTTCTGAGATACGCTTTTGTTGCCTGTAACATTAGTAGTGCTTTTGGGGGACATTCTTCTGTAAAAGGTTTAAATTTGTAATGAATTTCAAAGAAACTTCCCTTGCCAATATGCATGTAAAGGAATCTGGTTTAATCCCTGTTTTCACAAATGATAAATGGTATCTATGAAATCACAACAACAAAAAAACATTCATAATTTTTTTTAAATTAAGGATGAGAATTTTGACAAGAGAACATGATTTGCCATCAGGGCCTTGCTCATAACTGGTGACCCCAGAAAACCCTTTCAAGCAGCCTTTCATGGCAGGCAATAAAACATACCAACACATCAAAATTATCACGTTAGGATCTGTGTTCATAGCATTTACAGCAAATTATCACACTTGTGTTAGAGCCCTGGTTAATTCAAAGTTGGACCTATAAATCAGAGATGAAACTAGACTATCTGTGTAAAATGACAGTTATGCAGGACACGGGTCTTTGTATCACAAGCTATGAAATACAACTTTTGATTCTGAATTCGTCACTGCCTGATTGTTTTCCCTTCTGTATAGCTGAACCTATCCATATGTGACCTCCCACCCAGTTTACCATGGGTTTGTACAGATGCAATATAAACAGTGTAAACTGTCACTAATAATGTTTTCCTGGACACAATAAACAATACATATCTCAGTCCACTTGTAAAATAGCATATTGTCCCAAAACTATTTGAAGCAAGTCAACTTTGAGAGAAGTGGAAATCCAAAGTTTAATCCAGTGATCAACAGCATGAGCATCGATCTGCGCAATTAGGAACCGATGACATGTGTCAACCAAACCAGCGAGCCTGACCACAAGATCCTGTTAGTCACCTCTTACGACAAGCATGGGTTACTGAAGATTCATTCTAACCCGGACCTTCACGGGAGACAAGCATGGGTTACTGAAGATTCATTCTAACCCGGACCTTCGCGGGTTTAAATAAAATGAGTAAATGCTGAATTACAAAGTAAAATTGAAGCCAGAAAAGAAAACGTCAGTGAATGCATATCCCAACACTAAACTCCAAGCATGCATGACTGAGAACTACTCGAACTGCCAAGTGAGTTTGTTCCCTGTAATATCTCTATTCTGTGATCTAAGCTCTCCTTTGTGCTACTCAGCCCCTCCTTACATTAGAACCCCCTTCAGACATTGTCCCTGCCTGTATTCAAAGCTCCACCCCCTCTCTCTGTACACACTCACTTCTGTCACAATTCTTGCTTGGGTATATGAAACCAGCTGTAACCCTCAGATCTATTCATGTTCCTTATATTTAAATAGTCAAATACTATCAAGTATTTTCGGGAAATATATTGAAATATAATGAAATTGGCAAATGATTTGCATGTTGTTATGGAAGGGGTAGGTAGATTGGTGAAGAATTATCATGAGTGTCAACCCCACAGATAATATATATTAATATTTTAAGAAGGCATAAGTCCATTGCATCATGAACCCAGCACTGGATACTTGAGCCTATAAAAATGCAAGGGGTGACCAAAAGGTCTTCTGTAGCTATGGCAACATGGGAGTTTATTTCACATGGACAACATCAAGCTACTTTCATTAAGTGGAATATTCATCAATTAATTTGTACAAACATATTCCACAGAATTGGCATATTCAAAGACGTAATTATATTGATGTTATCACATAATTATGTTTATCTTTGCTGAAAAATACTTCCTGCCGACTCTTTGAAGGCAGACATTTGTAGACTGATTATATAATGAAATACGAGCAAAATTAGGTCTCAGCAGACATATCATGCGATATTTGCAATATTTACGTCACAGATAAGACAAATCTGCTTTGTAAATAAGTATTGCTTTCACGATTGCTTTCTTTGGGTTCGTCGTTCTGTTATTCTGAAACAACACGTCCAGATCATTGCTCATCAGCTATATCAGAATAGCTATTTCCCCAAAATGGCTTCCATTTATGATCAAAGCTAGAGAAAAGATGGTGGTTTTGATCACGGCTCATTGACATAGCGGCCTCCCATTAACTGTCAACCATAAAATTTCACACACTCCCGCCAAAGGCTACTTTGTCATTGCAATTAGCATCGGAGTGGACTGTGCCCTCGTGATTAGGAAAGTCAAAGGCACCGTCCGATCGCTATCTCGGTTGTACAAGCAAATTGTCTGGCCATTTTACCCTCCATTTAAACACACTGTAGTTATCAGAAAGACTAGATAAATCCTTTATGGTCTAACTGACCAATTAACTTGGGTCACTTACACTTTGATAAGAAGGCACACATACACTTCGAGCAGACGATCGTTGCACGGACTACACATGCGCAATCAGACCAATCAACTCCCGACAGCGCGTGTTCAAGTCAAATTCGATGCATGTGGTTATATCGTTCGCTGTATGGAGAATTGGTTAGTCGCTGTAGGCGGAAGCCAACGCTTTGATATGAATTTTACGACACATTCGTAATTGAAAACTGATTTTAGTACTCCGTGCTTCGTGAAAGAAGTGCAAAATTAAATGATTTCACATTCATGCTAAATATAACTGGAGGGATATTCTTTGTCCGAGCGTTCCGTGAAACAGGTCCCGATATTTCACCACGCTGGAGAGGGATTTTCGGGCGTAGAATTTATGTTACCATCAGACATTCAAGCGGTGTGATTTTATGACAATGCCAAGTGAAACATCAAACGTAACATCGGATCCTCGGTGACAAACAGGATGTATATGTTTTTAAGCTTACAATTTCTTTCGTCTCCGAGACAGCGTGTACAAAATATCCTACAGGATCGTCAGAGCTCGGGAAAAGACAACCTCCAGTGACTTTGAGTTATGTATCACCCAAGAGGTTGACAGTTGCCGGCCCTGTGGTAAATGTAGGAACATAGTGGGATTCAAATTGCTTGTTAAGACTTACGTGTAATACGTTTGACCTTCCACTATACTAAAAAACGACATGTTTTTCTCTATCTACCGTCGATGGTAAAAGTCTGTATACTAAACATGGTACATTTCTTTATACTCGTTATGGTGACAGCTGTTACAAAATAACATAACTGCTTACGAACGAACTTCCTGGCCAAACAATTTCATTGTTAAATTTGACATGGATTAAGTGGTATTGTGTTATTGTAATTTACACACTAGATTTATCCTTTCTTCCCATAATCTTAACACCTTGCTGTTCCAGTGACAAGTTCTCTCCTTGCCCCGGGACACGTCCAGGCACATAGGAGCAGTGGAGTAATGTCTGGTTATTAAATTCTGAAACACATTGTCTCTCATGGGTTGAAGTGTTACTCCTTCATCCACCCTCAAGGGGAGGATTCGCAAGTTCTTTAATTTGCCTCATATTAGATGTATTTGAATGACAAATGTGTGATCTGATGTGTCACAACATGGTCGAGGAGAGCTGACCCTGTAATCAGCAAGTGATAGTGAGTGATCTAAGTTAGTTTTAACTGGTTACCGTGAAGATGTCATTCAGTGTCCGCTTGACAGGAGTCTGACAGCAGTAGGTTCCTTCTTGACAAATACTCTCTAATTGAACACAATGGAACACGACTGTAGCGTCCCAATAGCGTTAAATCATCTCTATTTAGCCGTAACAAACATCGCACAAGCGTAACGATGTTATGCTCCAGTGACAACAACTGACATTGTCGCTGGATGGCCGTTGGCGTAGTTGTGTGTACAACATTCAATGTTTGTCGGACCGCGGCTCTAAACAGCTGTTTATGCACCTTCAAAGCAAATTTAACGATGTCCTCTACAACTTGCTTTCACAGATTGTTCATCGACCAACGAACGCATCCGACATTACGCGAGGCCCTGTATGGGTTGGTAAAACGAAGCCATATATAATTCATCCCGAGTGTTCTTGATCCCATGCCTTCGCATCTAAGGGTGTTTTGAAGATTCTTACACGTACACATTGCAAGTGTAAAAATGTAATTTTCAAACTGTTACGAAACAATGAACCGGTCGCAATTAAAGACAACGTAATTACGCAAACTCGGAGTGTGGTCGCTTCAACGTTCCGTACCATCCCAGAAGCCCCACTTGCAACTTTGATCTAACAGCCCATTGTCTCGGATTTAAATGACAGCGCTGGATGACATGGACTTTAATTTAGTTTATAGGTTCAGCGTTCGTTCCTTTATCCCTTGGCAAACCAATGACGATTGAACAAGACTCTGTGTATTCGCTCACAGACAGAGGTGGGCCACCTGACCGTATAATAAATTAAATAACAAAGTTTACGAGAGGCTAATAAGTTTCTAAAAGAAACGAGTTTAATTACGACCCCGGTATTTGCGACACACGCGTACGTATCCCGAATTTGTCTAAGCGAATGTGTCACCGTACACTTAAATGACACTGTCCTAGATGCCAGGCATTTTCAGAACCGTATCCAATCTGTACAACTGAATGTCTAGTATAGTCTTGTCCGTGGTCAGAAAGGCAATTCTTTGTCCTTGGCATCGAGGGAAAATACCATATAACCTACTGAGTCTCCATGTCTTATGCTTTCAACTCTTCTGACCAAATCACTCTCAACGTAAAACATCTAAATATGTCAATGCTAATATGAATAAATCTCCCTTAACCCATCAGGCTTATTCCAAAGTGCCCGTATGCTGTATTAATATGAATCATTTACTCCTAAATATAACAGGTTCACCATATAACCAGAAGTGGTGCTGTCAAACCCCTTCCCCAAACCCTAAGACAGCAACATCCTCCCAAAACAACCAACGACCCTTTGTGAACATCCATCACCCGATTCAGTTCTTCAGTAAAACTGGGCTCCCAAAGCCCCTTATTGTCCTTCTTCTATTTTCCCATCATTTAGACACCATCCCCAAAACCACCTCTTTCAACTATCGCCCCCACCCCACCCCCTCCCTCTTCAGCCCCCTTGCCCACCCCCCTATTGTTGCCCACCCACTGACGACTGACAAAGCCAGATGTCCAAGAGCTGATCAATTAGAGCCAACTTGCTATCCGGCCATAAACTTGCCGTAACAATTGGAATGAGTTGGATATGTCCTGCTATGCTGGGACGACGTTATAAAACGGGGCAATAATTGATACAAGAATATCTCATCGTCTCGCCCCGTTGCCACAAAGATGCGGGCAATAGAAACTGCCTTTGTTGGGTATTATTCAAGAAATTTTATCACAGTGCAACAATGGTTCTAAATATGTCCTACAATCGGATTGGTAAAGAGGGTGAAAAGACTAAAAATGCGATATTAACGACATTTCCTTTTCCTGTCGATTACAAAGCCTTAATGATCACATGTCCTGTAATTAGTTATGCCAGGAAAATGTGTAAAATTATTGGTTCATTCAGAACGTTACCCATGAGTAATCATTACATAAGTTTGTTTGGTTCTGTTTCAAAAGAATATCCTACCATAGGTTTCATCCCCCACTGAACGTATTTGCTTGTTACTGTGTCAAATATTCTGGCAGATCTGGCAGCTCTGTAAAATTGGGGCTCTTAAGTCAATTCAATTTACTTTTAAAGGGTGATCAATTTGGGCAGCTGATGGGATGAGTATCTTTAGAAAAAAATCAAGTTTGTACAACTTTTTCTCAATATTTACCTTCATAATGATAGATTAACAGTTGAAAAGATTGCGATACCGTTGCGTTTGAAGGCGAGTTTATTAGTCGCCCGAATGACGGTATTTTACGATACTGCTCAGATTAAAGTTAACTGATCTGCTTTGAAGACAGCACTACTTCATCTCCGAGTGCAAGATGGCGATGTTTGAGAATTATGAATGTTGAGAAATGGTGACCTCACGCACGGCAGCCATGTTTGTCAGGAGAACGGCGGCGGGGTGTGTGTTGACACTGAGGCTGATCGGTAGTAGTCTTATAGCCCTCAAACAGTGCATAAATCCCCCAGGAGCACTTTAAAAGAAGCCACATCTCTACTTTCTTCGGGCCCAACTACACCAGTGTGTACACTGTCTTAAACAGGGTTACAAACCACATTCAGGAATGTGGAAGCTCTGTCGTCTGTTTGCGATGGCGATGACGGTTGCCCCGAAGATATTACTCCTCTTATCAGACGGTCCGAACCTCAAGGGCTATATAGTACACCGCTTAGGAAGATTTAATTCCGGGATATGCTTCCAAGTACATTCTTAACGAATGTCAGATCGCCATATGAATGGACTCAACATAACAGAACTGTCGTCTGCTGATAACTGTCAGGGAGACGTACAACGGTCATTGATGTCAACAACATTGGTCATTGGTGAGATGAAGTTTCAGGTTAGCTACGAGTGGCCTGGCCTGGAAGGAGTTTATGACGAAAATGTGAATCAAGTATTGATTTGGGAAAATCTGAAGGAGATAATACTTGTTAGATTAATCCCTTAAAAGGTGTGGGTTTAAAAAATGGCGCTACGTTTGTTCTAATGAATAGATTCAGTTGAAGTAATGCAATTGGGTACAGAGATTCGTGACGAATATTGTTTGAAATACGGGGGATACTCGTTATGCGTGGCATTGTCTCCAGCGTGAACCTCTGATCTCTGTTAGAAACGGCATTGAACGATCGTTGACTTTGGTTGTAAAATCATTTCAAAGGGATCATTTACGTATAAGGGCAGACTTCAAAGGTATTCCAATCGATAGTTGATGAACAGATTTCGCAGACGTCAATACTTATTTTCGCCTTCACTGCTGGATTGTCCGGAGGCCATTCATTCTGAATTTGTTTGTTTATTTTGAATATTTCCTAGAGCAAAATGTGTGTGTTCAGTTGCTTTGCTTCGGGGAGATACAATTTATCATCGCGAAAGCATGTCACGTTTTCGACCGAAGTGTAAGGCAGACGACAGAACAGCGACACCTAGTGGCGACCTGATCCAGCAGACGACACGGTTTACACAAAAACGTTTCTGTACAAGCGATGTTATAAATCCTGAATTATCACTGCAGGCTGAGTATATTTTATCTCATTTGTATTTCAGCAACATTTGCTATTTACATATCTTTATATCAAACCACATTCATTCAATGGAAAACATGATTTTGAAAATAATTCAAATGTTCCCGGGGGCTGATAAAATTGTCACATACCGGTAACCTAAAAGTATCAAGACAAATTCACCTCTTTGTCTAATGGGCATTTCAAATTGCCAACCGGTCTTCACACTCAATTCACTGCACTGAAAGACCCTTGTGTGGAAATAGATACTATCTAGAATGCAATCATTAAAGATAATAACACAAATAGCTACGCTACGATAGGTTGCGTGGACAAATTAACACTGTCAAGCGGCCTTACTCAATGACAACCTGACATCCACTTCGCACCAAAGGATTGTTCACATTTGTGATACACCGAGTTTTTCACAACCCCTTTAATCGGGCCAGAGCCCATCAATTTCTTAGCTGACAATCTCCCGCCATAAACCGTCGGTAGGTGAGTCGCTCAAGTGAAAACATCACCGGAACGACCAACTACAGACAGGACACCTACCGACTTCGTATCTGTCAATATAGTGTCCTCGTTGCTACCGATATACATCACAGGGTGGCCCACGGATATGTCCTACACCAGATCGTCTCTACTGTATGCTTGTATGGGTACCCTACACCTGATCGTCCTTGCCGTATGCTTGTATGGGTACCCTACACCAGATCGTCCTTACCATATGCTTGTATGGGTACGCTACACCAGATCGTCCTTACTGTATGCTTGTATGGGTACCCTACACCTGATCGTCCTTACCATATGCTTGTATGGATACCCTACACCAGATCGTCTTTACCATATGCTTGAATGGGTACTCTACACCAGATCGTCCTTACCATATGCTTGTATGGGTACCCTACACCTGATCGTCCTTACTATGATTGTACGAGTATGAAATACCCGATCTTCCTTACTATTTGTTTGTACGGGTACCCTACACAAGATCGCCCTTACCATATGCTTGTATGGGTATGAAATACCCGATCTTCCTTACTATCTGCTTGTATGAGTACCCTACACAAGGTCGTCCTTTCAATAGGCTATGAACCGAACCCTACACCAGATCTTCCTTACAATAATACCAGATCGTCCTTACTTTATCCACTTGAACGAGAATTCTACACCAGATCTTCCCTTCTACATGCTTAAATGCAGTTATTAATTGTATCAATTACTTGGTTGTGTCATTTTAAACTGTTATGTTGTTTGTTAAATTTGTTTAGAGTTCCTTATCCTGATAATATGTCAGTTTGTTTAATTTGAGGTCAGTTAATTGACTGATAAAAAGATGTATAATAATGTATTACTAACATGCTTTATCCAAATAAAAAAGTGAAAAATAACTGAAAATACCATAAGTAAAGGCGGGGAAGCGAAGTGACAAGTGTTGATTTCAGTTGCTACATATCTAGATGTATATTTCTCACATCGTGAACATTATGACGTCGCGTTCACGAGCGGAATGCAAACTGTCACTAAGCTCCTTGTTGGTCCCAGGTGTGTCGACTAATTAACGACCTGGACACGGTTAATTAGGCAAAGTACTTTCTACTACATGTGCCATATGCTGTTGATTGCAGGTGTGTATTGCAAGCTGACTGAAATCCATGTCAGGTCAGAGTGAGTTCTTTGCACCTGTCACACACACATCCATTGTCAATTTCACTCGATGAGTTAAAACACCAGCTTATGATATATATTCAAAACACGAAATCGGAATTAACTGTATGAAAAACCGTTACCGTTTATAGTGTGTGTAAACATATATCGGGAAATAAATATTGACTAGAAGAATAGAGATTAGCCGTCATATACAAAAGGTTGTCGAACATACGAAAACGTACGACTTGACCTCTACTTGTTCTTCTCACTAAGGGGCCCCTACGATGTTTTGCCGACACTTCAATAACTCTTCAAACGGCTACACTCTGTCAACCGAGAGTTATTGACAACTTGCGTTCACACACACCGGGGGGATTGCGAGGACACCGACGAACTATACTTGGATTGAGAGAAAGATGAGGGAGAGACGGTAGAAGCACGAAAGGATTTGATTTGGCAAATAATTGCACCAAAAGTTTGTCTCTGACTCCGTGTCAATCGTAATCATATATACATGCACAAGCTTTAAATTAATACACGAACTTGTAGATTGTATTAACGCTTAAGTGCACTAAACAAGCACTGATATCGCTTTTGAAAGTTTTCTGGTATGGATCGATATTGGGTGCCGAGGCTGACCTCCTGTTTGTAACAATGATTGGTTTCGGAATAACGCGAGAATGTTAAGTAAAGATCAGCAGTTTCATAAACTCCGCAGATCGGAAATAAACTGACGCAAATATTGAAAGTTTGGGAAAGTTTGTCGAATCTTGGTACGATGATAACAAATATGTGGTAAATGAATCTTATGTGTATCTATCGTAAATAGGCATGAGAAACGATACCAAAGAAAACCTATTTAGTTAGAAGTAAGTGCTACGAGAAACGGAAAGCTTGAATTAGGTTTCCCACGTTGGGACCTCCCTGTGTCCCCCGTTATAGCGCGCATGTTTTCCCTTCAGGCGAAGACAGATACAGTATTGACTGTGGGTTTGTTTTACTCACCACCAGCACGGTCAGGAAACAGATCCAAGACATGTTGACAGATCGCACTTGGCAGTCAGACACACAATATGCTTGTAGTAAATTCCTAGCGCTGCAACACAAGTATATAAGGACGCGAGTTGAACTGACACGCGCTGTTGTAGAGCTCAACCGCTACATCTCAACACACGGGCCTCACTGCGGCAACTGTCACTCAATGCATCTCGTGTCAGTTTCAAGGCAGGATCGATCTGCTCTCTGATTGGCTGAGCGAGAGGTGACAGTGATTTATACCTTTGTAAGTAGTGGCTCCATGAGCCATATATGGGTAGTCTTTATTTACACTAAGCACATGGTAGGACTGTCGGCGTCTTTTGAAGATTGGATAAGTGAGAGCCTTTAGAATACTATTTGTGTTCAGTGACCCGACAGAAAGGCTTCAAGTGAAAATAAGGCCCCAAGTTAACAGAAAGAGACAGTGCGAGTTACGCCTCACCGCCTAGCTATCTCTGCGGGATTTTTATGACTTACTAGAAATATACAAAGAAGTCGCGCAGCATACATGATCATAAACTAAGGGAGGAAGACACAACCAATAACTTTTGTATGGCTTCAAGATGTGAAGGTTAGAAAATAAATAAATAAATAAATAAATAAATAAATAAATAAATAAATAAATAAATAAATAAA
>VKKT01001252.1:55488-78646 GCA_008038995.1 Haliotis laevigata
CCCTGTTGTGATGTAAAATGCCTGCAGACAAAAAAGGAAACGAAACAAACAAACTTCCGTCACAACCAACCAAGATACATTGCAAGCAGTCTATATAACCCTTCGAGTATTTACATTAAAAGACTCATCTCTAAAAGACTCATCTCTATCATTCAACCCTTAGGAAGCCCAGTGGTTCACACTCAAGTACGTGAGTATTTTCGTCAAGCAAGTGAGTGAGTGAATGAGTTGGATTTTTCGCCGCTCCTAACAATATTCCAGCAACGTCATGGCGAGGGACACCAGAAATAGGCTTCATGCATAGTACCCATGTGGGGAATCGAACGCTTTAACCACAAGGCTAACCCATCGCCCCCGTCAAGCCCTTCACTTCAGCACATAGACGGTAATACTGTCAAACCGCCAGATATGAATGAACCATGAACACCAGTAGATCTTATTCAGATAGAAAATATATTTCTTAACAGATAAAATAATTCGCATTTCTCCTAATTCCTCATTTAGAACAAATTGACACTAACCAAATACATGTACAATGTACTCCTAATTTATTTTCAAGACAGTGCCGATTTTAACGCTTTCTGTTATATTAAAGCATTATATTAAAATTCCACACAAAAAATCTGCACGCGATCGCCACAATCATTCGAGACACAACGACGCCGAATAATACCAAACATTTTTTCACATCCACTCGGCTCATCAAACGATTTCTGTGTAATTAGCCGCCGATTAAGAAAGTTGTTTTTACAATAACCTGCGAGATGCGAGCTAGAGAATGAAAACAAGGCGACCCGTTGTCGATGTTGTGATAGCTAATAACAGCAACCGAGATGAAAGACCGGATCAACACGATGGTAATGGAGGATAATCGGTTAGGCCCCAGGCTGAGTGGATTAAGCAATCTCTGGCTATAGGTTGTATATATATATATATTGCAATCTGTAATATAAAATTTATTCCATAAGTCTTCAGCACAATGATCTTGTTGTAGTGTCGTTACATTTGTCATTCAGCTGATATCGACACTGTGCTTCAATAGTCAGAGAGGACTAAAAACCTGTAAGGTGAGTAAGTGGATAAGCAGAGAGAGGGCCACAGCTGACCCTGCTAGACTGTGTAGTACAAGACAAATATTATGGATAACAACTTCATGATTTATTTTTCACAACGCCCCCGGGCCAGCTCCTATATACTATAAAAATATGATCGGGCCTGAATAAGCTCCTGTAGGTTTAAACTATCATATGATATGATTTATACTTTCCGAATTGAGTTTGGTTGTTTTAGGGTCATTGCCATGTATTATCATGTTGAATGCACATTATAACATGTTGTTTACGGACATTTCTTTGAAGTTGAAGGATGACGAAGTATACAAATGAATGGATAACTTCTCTGTTATACTGTAAAATCGTCTCGTTGTTAAGCAAGATTTATACCGTTGTCAAGCACATATTGTTCCAAAAGAAATCATGTTTCTCGTGGATTTGTGGCAAAGTTACTAATGGATGAAAGAATATATTGTCGTTAACAAAGGAGCGAATGCCAGCGCACTTGTAGTCCGTAGTGCTCACAGTACCATTTTTGTAATGCAAGAGAGAGAGAGAGAGAGAGAGAGAGAGAGAGAGAGGAGGGGAAGTTCGAACACCTAACATTCTCTCTAGTCTCCCCCCCACCCCCCCACCACTTGAAATTAATCCACGCTTAACATTTTCAGAGGGTAAAATAAATCTGATGTTATAATACACCATTCTTTCTTTCATTGCGTCAAATGCATTTACATATTAAAACGTTTGTGACCTTGATAATCTAGTTCATCTTCTGTACTCTGAAACCACTTTTGTGATGTGAAACTATCTATATCCACCCGAGTCTGAGATACCAACATTTATTCAAGAGTCGCCCTTAATTGTGCAATCTCCCCACTAACTTTGTAAGGTTTAATTTGACGTGAATAGAGCACAAAAGTGAGGTCTTCTGCACTGGCGGAAGTGGGCTTAACCACACTCTGGGGAAGTTGTGATAGAAGTCCGTCCTTCACTGAATGAATTAATGTTTATACCAAATTGTTTCAACTTTCCAGCCCCGAGACCTTTCCCTTGTAAAGCGTGGTGGTTGAACGGTGAACTAACCCAAAACCCTTGAAGTTCCATTAAGGACGAATTAAGCATATAACTTCATGCTACCTTTCTGTTTACATTCTAACTTATTTAACACATGAATATTCAAACACGTGGCACATATTAACTCGTTGATTCGAAGAGATAATTGGAATGAAGTCATAAGCTTGCTTCAAACTGCATAACGAAATTCGAAATATCTTGTATTAATCTAGATGTAATACTATTAGTTCCAGCGGATACTTCTATACACTGACTATACGCCACCGATTCGGGCTTGTATTTGCCGGAACTCTGTTTGTCAGTGTGGAAATCTGTTTGAGTTTGCGTCGCCAAAAAATGCGGAACACTTTCAAGTTTGTTTACATGCATTAAAGTTTGTCCTAATTGCATCCTATAAATCCAGTAACCTGAACCAAAACTGTAATTAATATTTTGTCAGCGAACAGAGAATACGATCATCACCATAAACTCAGCACGTGAAGAGAACGCCCAAGGAAATTGAAGAACCAGTGATATGTCCCGCAGCCGCGCAGAGGCACAGTGGGTTGGTTGAGCAGTGTTCTCCATTGGTATAAACGTCATGTTGTCTCGATGCATGCCTTGATGCATGTACGGTCGGACTGTAGCGTATGAATAGTTTTGGGCCTTCCCTTGTTACTGGTGTTGTTCCCAATGGTAACAATGGATGGTTCACGCGTTTAGGGCAAGCAGGATGCAGGTGGTCTTTAATGTAAAAACTAGAGGCACGTACTTAGCGTTTGATGTTTGGAGACAAAAACGGTCTGTGCTAATTTACAGTTTTCCCAATATGGGCCGTTTTGCCAGGTCACCGCAGTATGTCATGCATAATCTCCAACCCTCTGTCTATGTCATCTTCACCTCCCATCCCACAGCATTATCTGCTCTCTCTTGTATCGTATGATCACCTGCCCCCTTCTGTATCACACCTTTATCATATCCAGCCCTCTTCTGTATCACCTGCACCCCCCTTCTGTATCATCTCCATCCACGTCTGTATCATCTCCACCCCCTTCTGTATCATCTCCGTCCCTCTTCTGTATCATCTCCATCCCTCTTCTGTATCATCTTCACCCCTCTTCCGTATCATCTGCATCCCTATTCTGTATCATCTCCATCCCTTCTGTACTATCTCTATACCTTTTCTGATCATTTCCATCCCTCTTCTGTATCATCTCCATCTCCCTTCTGTATCGTCTTCTGTATCATCTCCATCCCTCTTCTGCATCATCTCCACTCCTCTTCTGTATCATCTCCACTCCCTGTTCTGTATCATCTCCATCCCTCTTCTGTATCATCTCCATCCCTCTTCTGCATCATCTCCATTCCTCTTCTGTATCATCTCCACTCCTCTTCTGTATCATCTCCACTCCCTGTTCTGTATCATCTCCATCCCTCTTCTGTATCATCTCCATCCCTCTTCTGCATCATCTCCACTCCTCTTCTGTATCATCTCCACCCCTCCATCAACCATCATATATCACCTCCATCTACCATCAAATATCACCTCCATCTACAATCATGTATCACCTCCATCTACCATCATGTATCACCTCCATCTACCATCATGTATCAGCTCCATCAACCATCATGTATCACATCCATCAACCATCATGTAACACTCCATCAACCGTCATGCATCACCTCCATCAACCATCCTGTATCACCTCCATCAACCATCATGTATCACATCCATCAACAAACATTTATCCCCTCCATCAACCATCCTGTATCACCTCCATCTACCAGGGGGCGGTGGGGGTAGCCTACTGGTTAAAGCGTTGGCTCGTCACGCCGAAGACCCGGGTTCGAATCCTCACATCGGCACAATGTGTGAAGCACATTTCTGGTGTCCCCCGCCGTGATGTTGCTGGAATATTGCTAAAAGCGGCGTAAAACCAAACTCAGTCAGTCAGTCAGTCCATCTACCAGCATGCATCACCTCCGTCAACCATCATGTATCATCTCCATCAACCATCAAATATAATCTCCATCAGCCATCATATATCACCTCCATCGACCATCATTTATCACCTCCATCAATCATTATGTAACACCTCCATCAGCCATCATGTATCACCTCCATCAACCATCATTTATCACCTCCATCAACCATCATGTATCACCTCCATCAACCATTATTTATCACCTCCATCAACCATTATTTATCACCTCCATCGACCGTCATGTGTCACCTCCATCAACCATCATGTATCACCTCCATCAATTATCATGTATCACCTCCATCAATTATCATGTATCACCTCCATCAACCATCATGTATCACCTCGATCAACCATCATGTATCACCTCCATCAACCATCATGTATCACCTCCATCAACCATCCTGCATCACCTCCATCAACCATCATGTATCACCTCCATCAACCATCATGTATCACCTCCATCAACCATCATTTATCACCTCCATCAATCATCATGTAACACCTCCATCAATCATAATATATCACCTCCATCAACCACCATGTATCACCTCCATCAACCATCATGCATCACCTTCATCTACCATCACGTGTCACCCCATTTTCCCGTTATCACCGTGTCTCACTGTAAGCTTCTAGTTTTCATATCTGTGCCAAAAGCCGCGTGTCCAGACAGCCTTACCTCACCGTACCCGAGTAACCGCAACTCACCCGAACACACCTGGTCTCACCCGAATCACACGTCACCTGAACCTCCATTTACTGAATTCGTCACCTTAACACACATGGACACGCCTACCCCAGCCCTTGCACCTCACCTCAGCCCTTGTAACTCACCTGAACGAGTTCTACCCCACCTGCATCGCATCTCTCCTTCAAAGGCTGTACCCACCTACCAATATAACCCTCCTATAAACGAATGCGACCAATGTGGCGGAAAATTGACAGAGGCTGTTTGGAGGGGAGTGAGACAGGGGGGCTGATTATCTCCTCACATATAAACAGAAGGTAGGTTAACCGCGTGGAGTGATGGTGCTATAGATCACATGTGTTGACTCACACTACGGAGATCTATGCAAGAACACTGTCTACCAACAACTTGTGAGGTGGGAACTTGAAGACGGGCGATATTGATAGACTACAGTTTGCTGCATCCATACACATGCTGCTTGTGGAAAGTCAACGCATAATAAACTGTGTATAGAATCCCAGAAGTGATACATTTTGCCTGGTTTTGTAAAGGCAAGACCTCGACTTTGCCCCTTCTGTGATTTCACACCACAGCTTCATGTGCTAATATCAGCTGATTATGTTGTGAGCTGCCACAAGCCATCTGTAAGTATGGATGCTGTAACTGCAGTTGTAAACTAAAAGATTTAGCGACAAAAACCTTTTCCATAGTCACTTAAAATCTGCGCTAAAAGCGGAGTCGCTTGTACGACTAGACTGTTTCATGAACACGTGTATATACCTCACCATCAAATAGTGATTATACCAGGAATTCGCGAAAGGGCGAGAGTATTCTGCCTCACCTGTGTCACCTGTCATAAACACTTGCAAAGGCAAGTCAATTGCTCCCCACTGAACACACAAGAACATCTGGAACATCTGAAAATGTCCCCTAAATGCCAACCATAATTCATTTGAAAGCTTTGATGGACAAGGCCTTGAATGTCGTAAGCTTGACCAAACAACTTTTGAGCAGGAGCGTATGAGGTTCCTCTAAGTCTTCGTAGAAAGAGCATGCTCGACTCAAAAAGTTGTGACATGCACACCGAAGGCGAGGATGCTGGGTTATTGCTGGGCGTAATGGGAAGGTTGAGTACAGGAAACTTGAAGTCATACCTCTTGTCATATGTAATGAACATACAACTAGTACATGAATATACATGTTCAGATATCTCGTGTCAGCCTCTTTCCCACGAATGGAAGCAGACTGCGATTGGCGTGTGATTACTTCGTGGTGGTTCCAGATGAAAGTAGCGATTATTCACCGATGTGTCCTTATCTTGTCAGAGATGTTGACTTGGATGTTAAATGATTAGATTTAGATTTTTAGAATAGCACATCACAGGGACGGACACAACTATTCCCCAATTAATAACGGGGATCAAACGACTGATTGTCTCCCTTGATGTATGATGTCATTCCCGTGACGACTAATCTCAAGCTGTTACAGTGTATGGGACTGTAGACGCCTTTCTTTGCTGTTTCTTATTGTACGGTGGCATCACCGGTGATTTATCCGGGCATTTAGCCAAGGGTCAGCAGTTACTGCTCACTACTCAAGGTAGTCATATCACTGGTTCTTTTTGAACGAGAGTTATATGACTGGATTTCAAAGTCACTTTGTCATCTGTAAGTAAACGATGCAGAATTTCGTCAATGTCTGAATTCTTCTCATTGGCCCTATTATCACTGATGGTCCCACCCAACATAATTTTTTATGTTTTCGGCTACGGGTGGTCATTGGGGTCATTTTAACGATAGTAGTTGATCACTATTGTGAGTCCATTTCAGTTGCCATACGCTCATTACCTGATACAAGGTTATCTTGATGATAGAGTGCAGTTTCATTCTCTAGATTAGGAAGTAACCATTGAAGTTGCAAGTAGATTCGGAGTGGGTGAGTGAATTTAGTTTCAGCAATATTCCAGCAATATCACGGCGGTGAACACCAGATATGGGTTTCACACATTGTACCTATGTGGGGAATCGCACCTGGGTCTTTGAGTTGATGAGCGAACGCTTTAACCACTAGGCTACCCCACCGCCCCTAGATTAGGAAGTAGATATGGAAGTTGCACAGATAATCAGTTGGATAAGCTTTGATAATGTACGCAATAAACTTATTAGTTTTAGTGAGTTAGTTGTTTCAGGTTAAAACAGTGAAAGACTATAATGAGGGTAATTGTTGGATTCGGATCTACTTTCACAAGCTGGCAAGTCGGTGGGACGCAGTTCTGGACAACGAATAACGTCTCCGTAGACGACCCCTGAACATCATCATGAACATATTGTACATAGAAAGCCAGATGTCTACTAAAGCAGAGTATTTAGGGGCCAATTGTGGCCAAAATCTACAGTACTGTATCGATATTAAGTCATTATATCATGGCTATCCAAGCTTTCGATAGCAAATCTCAGTACATTGTATTCTTTCGTGGGAGAAATCTTTAAGTCAATGTGTGAGTGTAATGGTCATGATGCTGTTCATTATCTTCGTGTGATTGGGTCTGTTCCTGCTGCTACTAGACGTCTTCTCTGCTCTGCCATGATGGGGCCACGTGCTGAAACATCGGTACCTGAATCTGACAGCGAACTGAAGAATTACATTCCTGTCGTACAGTAAAACCACATTTACCTCGACACGTCATCAAGCCAGATACCGTTAACTCGATGAATTGGTTTACGGTCTCGTACACTCCTTAGCGGCACAATGTTTGATATTCATACTCCTTTGTCTCGAACAACGGTGAACTCGATTCTCTCCCTGTATCGAATTCTTTGAGTGAACCAACATTAAACTGTTTACTCTACGATATTAATGTACAATTACAGACACGATTGACAAACACGCCCTTGAACATCACAGCCTATCATCAAACCAACTCGAACATTTCAAAGAGACTTTGAAGAGTTAAGAAGCAAGGTCTGCGTCTATCAAGGTTCACCAATCACTAATGTTACTTTGAGTGAGATGTAAGGTTGTTCACACATTAAAGACGACGCTACCATAAAACCCTCCCTGTTAATGACGTGAAACGTGTATTTTTCGCAAGCAAATCGAAATAACTTAATAATGAATAAAGCAGAGAATTTGAATATTATACGTGTAGCTAGGGCTTTTAGGAGCTCATTTCATAATGCAGTATTAAAAATATCTTGTTTCTCAAGACCCACCCGGATGTAACGAAGCCCCATCCACTAATATCTTTTCATAAACTCAAATTTCGTTTGCGTCTCATTTTGCATGGGACCTTTATTCGTCGCGATAGCTTTTGTCCTGTCTCTTCATGCTTTGAGCTGTTAGGGTGAGTGAGTGAGTTCCAGCAATATCACGACGGGGAACACCAGGAATGGGCTTCACACACTGTACCCAGGTGGGAAATCAAACCCGGGGCTTTGGCGTGACAAGCTAGCTAACGTTTTAACCGCTAGGCTTACCCCACCGCGCCGTGAGCTGAAAGGATTGTGGCGAAAAGAGGTAAATGATGGTTGAGTTAACTTTCATGGATTTGTACAAATGAAAAAAACATAGCTGGTCAGTTTTAAAAAACCCAAAGGCTATTTCTGTACGTGGCCAAGACGTCGAACATTTAGTCCATGACTTTCGTCCACCCCTATCATGTTATCCGGATAACATCCGGATAACATGTCCACTTAAGCCTGCCTATTACACATTACATATTTTTATATGTTCATCGTTTCAGCACGATCGTACTCATTTCAACCCGATTTTCTCAGTTCACCGAACGTTAAAGCATTAGAGAGAAATTGCAATTTTTCGAATTTGTATGAAGGATATATTTTAAACACATGATATTTTTGTGCATGTATTTTCCCACCAATTCCAACGAATGGATGTCGTCAACGGTGCAGGTCAATGACCTTACTGTAAAATGTAGAGTTGAGGGAGTGTTTATTCATATAGTTACACTATTAACATGATTAAACATATTTTCAGTATTCCAAACGTTCTCCAGATGTTAAATTTCCGGAAAGTAGTTCATGATCTCTGTCGCTCTTTTTAGTGAGCTAATCCTTAGACATACTCGTTCAGGCTAAATGCAAATTAGTTTCCCTGTTTTAGTATCGTTATCCTGTATGAGTTAATAATTAAGCAGACGAAGCAAGTATACCAACTATATGACGGCTGTCTAAATATTCCAGTTTTGGACATGTAGGCTAGTGGTTGATCGGGACATGACGCAAACATCCGGGTCACACAATGTAACCACCGGGTCCTCATCAGTGGGTTATGTCGACACGTAGTTGTCTGTCCTTGAATTCTCTCTTTTCTATATCAGTAGCACGTAGTTGTCCGGGGCGATGGGGTAGCCTAGTGGTTAAGTGTTCGATTCCCTACATGGGTACAATGTGTGAAGCCCATTTCTGGTGTCCCCCGTCGAGATATTGCTGTAATATGGACAAAAGCGGCGTAAAACCATGCTCACTCACTCGTAGTTGTCTGTCCTTGAATTACCCCTTTTCTATTTTAGCAGCATGTGTGACCTTTGATAAACTATTGTGTCAGCTGTCCTCATGGCAGAGTGAAAGAGTCATGTCTGGACCAGAAAAACAACACTGTATGTTACTGTCCCCTGGGTGTGCCAGGATCCTGTGATCCGGGTTTGCATACAAGATGCACCCCTGTAGGGATCATTTGTTCCTAATGTTTTCTTTATCTCCACAGTGTTTGAACAGACAGTTAAGATTCGTGTATCAGAACACATTTATGCAAATGACCTAGAGTATATTGCAATCTGCCCACAGCTGTCCACAGTACAGAGACCGCACTGACGAGGACAACAGACGAACCCCGGACATCAGCAGACAGAGGGGATATAGACTTCCTTGTCCTACTTGATCTGTCTGCCGTAGTCGACACAACTGGCCAAACAAATGAACAGATTAAAGCTGAAACTTCTGTCATCACTATTACGCAGGAAGCATTGGACATCTGCTAACCAATGATGCCAGATCCCGATTTTTGTCAAGGCCTGTAATATTCTGTTAGTATCCCAAATTAACAATTCGACAACAATTTCTAGATTCTTCAGCGCCAACAAAACACAGCTGCATGTATTTTAACAAGGGTTATCAAATATAAACAGAGCCTTAGCTCTCACTATCATCCTCATCATTCAAGGCATCCATCTTTACAAGCAATCCTAGTCTAACATCCAACATCCATTCCTCCCTGTAGCATAACGTGAACACCCCTTTAGTAATCCTGTGTGCTAACCTGGTATATGCACTTTCATTTATAGTGAATGTGTGAGTGAGTTTAGTTTTACGCCACACTAAGCAATATTACAGCTATATGGCGGTGGTCTGTAAACAATCGAGTCTGGACCAAACAATCCAGTGATCAACATCATGAGCATCGATCTACGCATCTACATGTGTCAGCCAACCAAGTCTGACCGCCCGATCCCGTTAGTCGCCTCTTACGACAAGCATTGGCTACTGAAGATCAATTCTTACCCGGATCTTCACTGGTTGCATTTATAGTGAATCTCGAAGGGTCTCGACGTCTATAATATCTGTATAATGTGTCTATGTCCCAGATAGCATTCGGACTTTGGCCCAACGTTGGCAATGTTGGCAAAACCATTGCCAACGTTGAGCAAACGTCTGAATGCTATCTGGGGTGGATGCTGTTGGATTTACATAACCTTACAATATATATTACATCGTATAGGGGCAGTTTATGTTTCAGCTCACACTATGACACTGACTCAGGAATATATTTAGATGTTTCTGTTTCAGATGTAGAATACGTGCATTCGACTCTACAGAATGGAAATATTTTCTAAATCCATAAACGTTTTCAAACCACAACCCCCTCTCAATCTAAAAATTCAAACAATATTTGTCTTTACTGTTTGCATTCATCGCCAACGACACATCGAAACAACCATTTTACACACGCCAGTCTAAAGACATTTCGGAAATGATGCTAAACACATCCAATTCCTATTCATCCAGATCGTCTTTCCGAAAACGATATTTCTGTTACGACAATCGTAAAGTCCGATGCAATAATAACAATTTACGGTAGTCGTAACGTTAAAATCGCTTTGTATTAGACGCTCTAGCGTCGGTTGGGTCGGAAACAAATTGAACTGTCATTTCCAAAATTGAAGTCAGTAATATACTATCTTTAGTTACAGACAGTATTAGTTATCGTTGACTGAAACTTTGTACGAGTATAGGTGAGCTTCAGTGCCTTTAAATAGTGTCTGTTTCTACAGAAAGTTCTTAGTAATTTTAATTGAATTGAACTCTTTTGATGACGGGAGAGTGTAAACTGCTGCTGGCTAATTGGCAGATTCCAATAAAAATACAGCAATGATTTATGTGACAATATTCTTCAAAAGCTTCATAAATTGGCAAATGATGTATGATATGATTATATTCGCAAAGGCGACTTGTTTCAGTGAAGTTTTAAATTCTATAGAACCAATCAATTCCTACCGTCATCAAATGCGTGTAGGTTAAATAAAAGGCACCATGGCAAATAAAACGGTTATACGCAAAGCATGTGCTGGATTCACGCCCTTCTGCGCCAACCATACATCATTCTTCTTTGTACAATATGAAGGCTGCATCGAAAGTCAGGAATGTTGAAACGATGTTCCGTAAAACAAATCATGTTCCTAGATAAATAAGAGTGGTTTATGATTGCAATGTGCAGATATTAAACAACAACGTCTTTTCATCTCGTCATGTGATGATCACAGAAATGTTAAACTTGTTAAAAAGATTATTTTGTTCGAGATAAGGGACTCGGTCTCAACCTAATAATGACAACAAAAGCGACAAAAGCCTCTGCTAAAAGCAGTACAACTACATCGTGAACATGTGTTTATGGTTCAATATCAAATCCCGCTGAAGTAAGTACTGGTCTTTTACACGTGAAGATCAGGGTTAGAATTGTTCTTCAGTAACCCATGCTTATCGTAAGAAGCGACTAACGGGATCGGGTGGTCAGACTCGCTGACCTGGTTGACACATGTCATCGTACCCCCAATCGATGCTCATGCTGTTGATCACTGGATTGTCTGGTCCAGACTCNATTATTTACAGGCTGCCGCCATATCGCTGGAATATAGCTGAGCGGACGTTAAACAACAACCAACCATCTTGTCTGTCATGTCAGCTATGCGTAAGGTAGTTTCACTGAACTCAGGACTAAAATACGACCTATTTCAACACTAGTTAACCCCATAACCAGAGATACGGTCCTGGGCCCCGTTCCTCAAAGCGATCGCAGCGCTAATACAGTTGTAACTCCGATACTTTAACATAGACTTACGACTGTCGTAGCGCTACGATCGCTTTGAGGAACGGGGCCCTGCTATAACCCACACGATACTGCCGTATTAATACTGACTGCCTTCACACAAACACAATGTTGTTTTTGCCAATTTCGTTGTAAGTTAAGAGCAGCGAATATAAAAGTGTCACAAGCATCCGTGACAAACTCGTGTCATTCCGAAAAGGGCGAGTGGTGACGAATGATTTCATTAGTTATTTGGGTACGGCTTTGAAGTATGTTTAGAGTGACCTGACATTTGTTTCTACGAAACTCCGAATAAACGTGGTACCAGATGAAGAAAATCTTGTAATGTTATGATGCTTAGAGAAACCGCAAAGAAACTTTTACATCCGGCTCCAAACATCTATATTTTCAGAAACTCACACGTAGATAAATATCGTTTTAATATATCAAAGAAGAGGAATTGTTGCCTCATGCAAGAAACTGTTAACCATGACGACAGCCAATCGTGAAACCTGAGCTGAGGGCAGTCAGTATTTCTTGTCGAGGTTTATACCAGTTGTGTTTATCAGTTTGTTAAAATACAACAAACACAAGCTACCCTGTTCCTGCACCGAATGTGAACTTAATCCCACTGTGTTTTCAACTTGCAGTGTTGTGGCTTACATCAACAGGCTTGGTGGTTGGGGTTCTGCATGGTGCTCACAATATAACTGTACTTTTAGTTTCACGTTTCTTTGAGTTATAGCTCACCTGACCAAAATCAAGATAGCTCAAGTTCGGAAACCACTAGATACATTAAGCCAAACTGTCACTTGAATTTATGAAAGAGCAGGAATCGGGTTTTCCATATTGCAAAACTATTAGTAGTAATTACTTTGACATGTGCATTGTTTTAGAAATTGTCCATTCATAAATGTTGTCCGTTTACGAAATATTTGAATTTTTCACCTTAAAATTAATGTTATTGTGTTTGGACATGACCTTACAAATTCATTTGATTATACTAAGGACCGTAAACGAAAAAAAGGATTCTTTGTGTTCATGATAATGGGGTAGGGGTTTGGGGGTGGGGGTGCGGGTGTGCGGGGAGGGGCTACTGGTGGGGTTGTATCATAGTGGTTAAAGCGTTCGCTCGTCACGCCGAAGACCCTGGTTCGATACCCCACATTTGGACAATGTGTGAAGCCCATTTCTGGTGTCCCCCGCCGTAATATTGCTGGAATATTGCTAAAGGCGGCGTAAAACTAAACTCACTCACTCCAGACATTGAGGGGGTGTTCTGTGCTCCATTTGTCATTTTGTAGATGAATATATTGAAATACACTATTTCAAATAAGATAACGTTATTTTGGGGACAAAATGTCAGACAAGTGACATTTTTAAAGTTGGGAAGTACAGTATTGAACAAACTTTAATGATAACAACTTCTTTTATTTCATGGATGAGACGTTTTGAAACAGATTCTTGTACCGTTGTCAAGCAAGAATATAACATGGAGATGTATTTATACTGAATGCAACAAAGAAACAACATAATTAACATAATTGGCTAAGTGAGTTTTAGTGAGTTTAGTTTTACGCCGCACTCAGCAATATTCTAGCTATATGTCGGTATTGGCTAGGTAGTAAGCTGATAAAGCCAGCGAGAAGACAAAGGGAAAGCAGTGGCACCCACGAAATAAAAGTTGTTATCGATAAAGTTTGTTCAACATTGTCAGGCCTTGTATGGCTGTGTATGGGAGGGATGTTCAACGTCTTGGGGAGGCAGTTGCATTGTCTCGAACAATACTGAGAATATCGCAGCAAGCTTGCTCAAAGTAATACATGTTATTAACCATTGACTCATACTGTTGCTAACGAACCGGTGTTTACCATCGGTACAGTCGACAGCAAGTTTTCTCATAATATATTCTTTCAGTAGCCAAAACACTGATGCTGAAGACAAATACGATATAGACCAACAGTTGCAGTCTGTCAAGTGTTTACTCTTGTTCTCGTCAATCCTCAAAAAGTAAACTAACATCGTTGATTTCTTGTCCGCGGGTTTGGTTGCAGTCTGTAACTCCTAAAAGAATAATCTCTCTGTAGACTGTAACTGCAAAACATCACCCAAACACATACACACATACACACATACAAATACGACACGATACAGTTACATTGCACTGGCAATCTCTCTGCAGCGATATTTAAATAAGAAGCTCAATGGATTACGTACAGTTCCACTGAGCGCAGCTTAATATCAGTTTATACTATCAAAATATAATGATTGATATAGAACGGTGTCCCTAAATAACCAAAGAAGCTGTACGTGCTCGTCAGCATAAGGCTATTCCCTGATGACGGTAGCTAGGCGATAGCCAGTTTTACGACCCACCAGAGATGATTGTGTATGCGTTGTTCTATGCTGGAGCAGCCAATATGCTATAATCACTCCACACAACGCCACAGCTCGGGTCCATTTGCATAGCAAGACTCTGTATACCTTCAGATACGTATTAGTATAGGCCGTGAGTTAGTTTGTAGTAGAACGACCATAGGAGCATCTGGCGTTGGTACAGTCACACTGTCATTATGATGTGTTTTAATGAGACGCGTTATGTGCTATAATTACGTCTAAATTATTTCTCACAGTCAACAAACGATGGTGTGTGTGGCTGTAATTTAGCCGATCGCTGCACAATCGTTTAGCCACTATTGCCAAACCGTTATGTCAGTAGAAAACATTTGTTATAATATATAACAGCTGGAATGAAAGTAACGTAACGCTATACAAGGAAAATGCCTCAGAGTAGATCTGGCGATTTATAATGCTATGTATCTTAGAATGTTATACATACACTCATCTATGTGGACGGATAGGTATATCACAGAGAGAGAGAGAGAGAGAGAGAGAGAGAGAGAGAGAAAGAGAGCGAGAGAGAGAGCGAGGCAGTGGTACAAGTGGAATGCTGCTGTTTGCGGCATAACAATCCATTCATTTGCCTCATCTCACCTACCACTTATTTCATGAATGATTCATAAACGTTATTTTAAAGGTTCTTTTTTCTAGCCGCCTCTGAAGCTGATTATAATGATTAGTCCTATTGATCATGAAGCATAACAATATTCAAGGGAAAAAAGAAGCGTTTATTTCGTGTAAAGGTAATCAATTTGACAAGGCTCAGAGAGCAATCTTAATCAATAATACTAAACGATATGCCAATGAACTAACCTGATATCATAGAATGTGTAAGCAAAGAGGAGTTAACAGTCGGACACATCTGCACTGTATAATATATATATGGAATATGTTTGCATTGATTAATTTGGATACCTCTATACTGCTGCATGCACCATTGACTTTGAATTTCAAATTTACATTCTCGATCCTAAATTTCCCAGCCCAAACACCATTTAATGGAAGAAGAATTCTAACTGTATCGGGTGTGTATTATGTATCCAGCCTAACCTCAACCTCTGTTAGACTAATTTTATATTCATTGTATATATGCTGTATCGTGTTTTGAGTCGACACATTGTCCTGATCGAGAGGCAGTTATTCAGAACATATGTTTATACTTCTGTAGTTGAAACTCAAAGATGATTATGCTCCATGCATTATGCATAAGAATACTGTTGCCCTAAACTGTGTACGGAGTGAGTGAGTGGGTTGGGGTCAATGCTGCAATAACAATCGTGTGAGCTTTATGTACCAGTAAGGAACACTCAGGTGGAAAGTATGTGAGTTAGTAAGGTTTTACGCCGCTTTTAGCAATATTCCAGCCATATCACCATTGTACCCATGTGGGGAATCGAACCCGGGTCATCAGCGTAACGAGCGGAGGCTTTAACCACTAGGCTACCCCCACCGCCCCTATTACAGCATGAGATATTGATTAACCTGGTAGCACGTATTCTTTATTTTACGAAACATATACATTTAATAGTGTGGGACATCTTAGACGCGTAGCTGCAAACGACACCGGGAACAATTAGGAGATATCATGGACTCTTTGAAGATTACACGGACAAGTGAATTAGTAAAATAGGAATTGGTCGCGTCAGCTAGGAACGGTCTTGGTTGCATGCCTTCCACTCATGACGAACATCTAAGACATTATCCGGTGGTGAGTGTAATGGGACGAAGTCTGCTGAACAACAATGCCACACAAAAACCACACAGAATCGTTCCAGTCTGGAATGTTCGCAGAAAGGTTGGCAATGAAAACAGCCCGGGAACATACGAACCTCTTTGGTCGTTAATTGACCGTTCTCGTTGCGGCTACGTTAAAAGGGTGTGTTTAAATCGGACTGTGCTTGTTTGTACTTGTACACAAGATTGTGACGTCATACACGATGACATCACACACATACGGAAGTATTGACGATAATTGCCCTTCATATATCCTGTGACTCCAGCCGTATATGGCTCCACAGCGAGAATCACGCTAAGTCACGTTCCGCTGATTTCAGGTGATATTTTGAGCCGTACCTGTAGATGCCGTCAGCTGCGGGAAACTTCAAAGGGATCAGTCATCGCGTAATCAATAATTTAATACAGAGCTCAAAAAGTCTGTGTATTGTCGAGCGATTGTTACAAAAGATCAAAGAGACCGCCGCTGTATGGCTCATACGATCAATGATTAAAAATTGAGTTATTTTTGCCTGCTATTCGCGTATCGCTAGAGCGCAATTAAAGTCGAACATCAAAGCTTTAATTTTCTTAAATTCACATATATATTTGAAATATTCATGGTGAGAACATTTTAAGCTGGGGAATCCTGGGAGTATTAAAGTTAGTAATTTCCCTTAGTGAGACAAACGCTGAATAACACATTGGAAATCGATATGGCAAAACGTGCTACGAAACAGATTGATTAGAACATATCGCTTTATGCTGTTAACGTTTGTTAGGAGAAAACAGTTAAAGAATTTATGCCAGAAACCGGGTCATTCACATTGTCCTTTGGAGCGGCAAATGACACCAAGGGAGGTAACTCATTATGAGTTCAGACCGGGGAGGGTACCATAAATTTGGGAAGCAATACCAACATATTTTTTAAGCTCAAACGCCTACATTTTGACAAAATTGGTTTCGGGATAGCTGGCGAGCTCTTTGCTCTGAACTCCGTCTTTTTGTTTAACTGGGTGGTATTTGCTGAGTAATAAAATGCTGCCAGCCTTTTTTCACACAGCCACTATTAGTTTAAAGTCACATTTATTTCAATATGACCCAAGGAGGTGCAATCTACAACGATTTTGAAGTCATACTCTCGGGCAGTTTCTTTTTTAGTATTTAATGAAGCAAAAATATGGAAATACAAGAATTCTTCAAAGGCATCCAAGGTCAAAGCCACGGGGCATGTGAACCTTCAATGTCAAAGAGGTCGGTTAATTGAGGTCACATTTGACGCAGATCAGTCGAAACAAATGCGAATGAATACAGCCCTGGGGATGATAAAATCATCCGTAACCATGATACGGTTATGGTTAAACGAGTACAGTTGGAATTACAGCTGAATCCTGGTTGGAAATGGAGACATTTGAAAGTCCGGGAGGATTTAGTTTCAGAGCTTGTGTCAAAACTGCAAATAAATGGGAGTTGGTTGGACAAAATGGCTTCTTGAGATGGCATTCGTGATAGGTGCCAATTTTGGATATCACTTTTCGTGTTATGGAGCACACTGTTCGAAACTTATTGTTCAATTAGCTTGTTCCAGATCTGACTGTAAATGTTGCAAGTTTGATAATTATTAATACTAATGAAATATTTCTTGATACGGTGGGTTTTTTTCATAAGTAAATGAATCTGCTTTTAAGTTGTGAGCGTACAATTGTGTTAGGAGAAAACAGTTAAAGAATTGATGCCAGAAAACCGGGCCAATCACATGGTCATTTGGAGCGGTAAATGGCACCAAGGGAGGTAACTCATTATAAGATTAGACCGGGGAGGGTACCATAAATATGGGAAGCAACACCAACATATTGTTTAAGCTCAAACACCTACATTTTGACTAAATTGGTTTCCCGCACCTATTGAAACCTTATTTGGGGACCTTCTTAATAACTAAACGTCTGACGCATAAAGGGCCTTATAAACTAATGCAACATAAAAACTATATTTTCTCATAAAACGTAAAAACCTTTGTGCATATTGTTTAAACTGGTGTTTCGAAATCAGTGAAGCAGATTAATCTTTAACATAAACATGTTGTTGACAACTATACGAACTGTGTGACATCCCTCTGTCTGATAACACAGCAGAGACTGTAGAAGGCGTGTACGTGGCCGATTGTCCCATACTTAGTTTCATACATAATTCTTTCATCTAGAATATTAGGGTAGGGAGTGACTACATGAAATAGGAATACTTGTAATCCTCACGACCGACTGCCGTTACTCTTATAGTGTTGACAGTATTGCAACATATGTTCCACACAAACATGTTTCGCAATTCGTAAATTGCGTTTGTACATTGCCATTGTATATACATTGTCCAGGCTGGGGCAGTTCTGAACCTATGAGTGGTATTATTCCTGAATACCACTGGCGAATGGAAATCTGTCTACAAAGACACATAGAGAGACAGAACCACGCGCACGCACGTACACGACGCACACGAGTTCTATCGATAGTTTGATTGGATAACAAAGATGCTATATAACCAATACTAGTAACTTCAGTTTTTTTTCAGGTTGTTCAGGGTTAAGTCTGAAACTGTGTGCAGGTTATTCCCGAATACCGATGGCGAATGGGCATCTGTCTCTATGCACATTAGTTAAACAGTGCTTGATATTATAACCTATTTATTTTATCGCATGCAGCAGAACATATTCAGAACGTTACAGAATTAAGCCATTGCACTCGCTTTGATGATGACGAGAGTGACATATGTTTGCGTGTTGGCAAGCTCTTAGTCTCGTTGAGTGTGAATATGGATTATACCTGAGAGAGACAAGTGCTAACGCAGCCCTCTACTCTGTTACAGTTATGTTATGGCCTGTCAGCTTGAAGTGGGAGAGAAAGCCTGAAGTGAGGTCGGTGTCCAATGTTTACTTAATTAATCTGTAACATCCCACCAGCATGGGCGCTGGGTTGAAAACCGAGCGAGTGTAGTTTTATGCCGCTTTAATAATCCAGTTGGCTTGAAGGGAGATGTAAACAGAAATGAGCTTCACATTTTGTGCTCAAGTAAGGAATCGAAACCGGTCGCCGAGCGAACGCATTCATCACTCGACCACCACACCGAACCTTACAAGATATGAATGGTCATCGGGACTGACATGATTTGATGGCATCCATGAAACTGGACGCTTAATGTCTCCATCAGATCGTTTAGTCAGGGCCCTTTGAGACAAATGAGAGACTCCAGTTACGGTATAACGATTGACATCGGATATTAAGAACTGAAGATGTTTCTCAATCAACCAAATGGTTTTGCCAAAGAGCAGGAGCTGCATGTGTTTGTCCAGCATGCCCTTGATACTGGACTTAACTGGAATATGTGCGGACATTTTACTGTCTAGCATTATGACAGCGAGTCGATGGCTTTACGGCTGTTTACGACACGTAGACACAAAGCCTGAATGCTGTGTGAAGGTCAGCCCTGGTCACGTTATTTCAAGTACGAAATTGCTCCATTTCATTGCACGATTCACTGCCGTTCATCTAAATGTAGCAGTCAATACTACACGTTTTTACTGCGGGCAGGGCCAGGCCATTAAACCTCAAGTTTATATCTGCAAGCTGAATACTCCGATCGTGGACAACGACAGGTAGGCATAAGCTACAAGCTAAACCCAATGGCCGCCAGTCGTAACGACAACCGTAATTCGGTAGTGGGGAAGTCGTAAAAGGGCCGTAATCTGGAGAGACCGATTGGAGGCGCTGGATGCGATTCGCTCTTGGATGCGATGAAACGAAGAACATAAGCTAAGCCTATTCTGTCTTATTCAGCTAACAGGTGAAAGGACCCTTCATAAAATCTGTCTTAATTCAACATGTACGACGAGCTGGCTACTTGGCCATTGTTATTGTCATGTCAAAAGGCCGACATAAACTACACTGACTTTAGAAAAACTAATTAACATACAAAGTTTACACATAGATGAGTCGGATTAGCTGGGTTGTTTTATGTCACGTTTTATATCTCCTTTATTATTGAAAATATAAGTGTACTTCCAGTCACCTTTCTATATAATATAGAAAAATGGATGCTTTTTGAACATTTCTTGAATACACATGACCAAAGAAAGGGCTTCCGTTTTAACTGCCTTTGAAGACCATAGTGCAGGATATCAATTTATTGTGAAATTTTATTGGTTTGCACGTTTGATCAAACACAGAGTAAGATACATGTCGGTTTTATTGCATAATTGTCTTTGATATCTTTCCGTTTCCATGTAAAACGATATTTTGTACTTTGAATTGTGGGAAGAAAGTTCAACATGATTCAAACAAGTGCAAGGTTTGAGCAGGGCCAACTTCCAAGACTGAGGCGCACGTTGCAATCAAAAACCACCAGGTTCGGGGAATCCTCATTTTTATTCATAATCGAGAATTTTATTTCAGTGTGTGCATAATAAGTAGTGGTGAATAAAAGGAAAAAGATGGCTGTCGTTGTCTGCTTGAAGTCAGTCTGAATCAGTACAATTGACTTGGGTATGGGCTTCGACTTTGTTAAAGCATAAAAACACCGCGAATATATAATCCAAATTCAATTTCCAGTTGCATTCAAAGATTTTCAGTTGTATAGTTTCCTGAAAGCTCGTTCGTTGAAGTCTACAGTGTCACTCACAGATGTACTTCAAAGACAAACTCTCCCAAGCTCGTCTCCAGTGTCACTCAGATGTGTGATTTGTTTGTGAGGCAATGTGCATTAGATGGCGGTTACACGATAAAGAACATTCGGTACGCGTGGAGCCGATGAACACGTGGGTTGTGGGAAGACTTCATTATACACTCCACAGACGATGGCGCCAAAAGGCAACGTCTGTCGTGCTGCCTTGTGAATACTTCAGAAAGTATAGTGAGTGTAACGCCGCGACGTCTTCCCTACATCACCCCGTGTCAGCGCCGACGGATCCTGGGGAGGTTGGTGTTGGGAGGAGGTGCGGCTCTAGGGGTATGGAGGGGTGCGCTCAATGCCCCTTTCAGACACCTTAACAGCCACACACCCGACCATGTCATGCACTCACTGTCCAAATCCTGTATACCGATGGCAAATGGTTATTTGTCGACTCACTCACTCGCTCAAAGTGGCGGACCTATAGTTCTTCCTGATTTATAATCAGGGAATTTTTAAACAAGGGAGTCGTTACAAGTTTTATATAGGAATTTTATTTGCGGCTATTTACACACTAACTTACGAGCTTCGATGAAAACAGGATTATGTCTTCTGTGTGAATTAGTATCGTTAGCAACAATGGGAGTTAATATGTTATTCTTGGGTCTAAAGATTTCTAGTATTCATTACCCAAGATGAAATTTAATTCATTTTGAAAGAATATGTAATCTGCTTGTCAATGACGTAAGTGTGACGCTGTGTTAAAAAACCAAGAAGAATAAAAGATTTGAATAGCCCTTGCAGGGAATGCACCCCTTCCGCTCTCGTTGAAGGGGTGGGCGAGCTGTCTAAGGCGCCAGACTAGTGATCCAGCGAGCTTGAGGTGCCGGGATCGAGCCCAACTGTGACCGGGAGTAAAAAACCTTGGAGTCAACTTTGCGTTGAGAGAGAGAGCGCAAAAATGAGGTCTTCTGCACTGGTCTAACCACACTGGGGAAGTTGTGATAGAAGTCCGTCCTTCAATGAATGGAAAAGTCCGTCCTTCAATGAATGGAGAAATCCGTCCTTCAATTCCCATGCAGGGAAATTGTTTATTGTATTCTCACCCAACACATTTACAGATATATACACAATGCTGCCTTAGAATATGAAAAGTACACTTTTACCCCATAAGTAACATTTTTGCTTCAATCATTCAACTACTTTCATCCGGTTAATATAAAGATATCCAAACCATTCATACTTCAACAGTGAGTGAGTGAGTTATTAGTTAGCGTCACACAGGCACTATTTCAGCCATATTGTGACGAGAACAATCTCATTTATATCAATATTAAAATGAAACCACGAATCCGTAGATAAATGACCAGATGGTGGCCACATGAATACGCGCCTAGTTGCGGGTACAGAAACGTGCAGTAAAACTTGGACAAAGTATTGTGAAGTACTGTCAGTAGAAATTGGGCAAATTATTGTGAAGTACTGTCAGTAAAAATTGGACAAAGTATTGTGAAGTACTGTCAGTAAAAATTATTGTGAAGTACCGTCAGTAAAACGTGGACAAAGTATTGTGAAGTGCTGTCAGTAAAACTTGGACATTGTTAAGTACTGTCAGTAAAACTTGGACAAAGTATTGTGAAGTACTGTCAGTAAAACTTGGACAAAGTATTGTGAAGTACGGTCAGTAAAAATTGGACATTGTGAAGTACTGTCAGTAAAACTTGGACAAAGTATTGTGAAGTACTGTCAGTAAAACTTGGACAAAGTATTGTTAAGTACTGTCAGTAAAACTTTGACTTAGTATTGAGAAGTACTGTCAGTAAAACTTGGACATTGTTAAGTACTGTCAGTAAAACTTGGACAAGGTATTGTGAAGTACTGTCAGTAAAACTTGGACAAAGCATTGTGAAGTACTGTCAGTAAAAATTAGACAAAGTACTGTAACTGTGACTATGTGTCCCAGTTCACCCAACTGTGAATGGGTACCTCGTAACGATGGGAAAGCCACATTAGTGTCTGCCAGAATTGTATGATTCCCAGGGAGTTTAGATTGATAATACGGTGTGCTGTTTGAGCTTGATATCCAATGATCGTGGGAAAACAAGGCGCCTTTAAAGGTCACGTGCAACCAAAAAATCAAACATAATTAAAACACAATTTTCACTTATTCATGACATATAATAAACATTGCTGGTCACCAAAAAATATATAAACAAAATTATAAGCGTACAGTCGCAAATCGAAAGGGCAAAATTGTGTACTTCGGTTTACTTCCCAAGAAACGAAGCAGCCGG
>VKKT01001252.1:87679-106527 GCA_008038995.1 Haliotis laevigata
TCGTGTTTGGATACCATATCGGTTCTCGATGGTTCGAATCTAAGGCTCTCTGTAACTGTGTAATGTTTACCCCATATAAACCGGTGTTCGAGGATTTGATGTACTCGTGAAGATCCAGGTTTGAATTGATCTTCAGTAACCCATGCTTGTCGAAAGAGGCGACTAACGGGATGTGTGTGTGTGTGTGTGTGGCTCGCTGACTTGGTTGACACAGTCATGTCATCGTATCCAAATCGCGTAGATCGATGCTCATGCTGTTGATCGCTGGATTGTCTGGTCCAGACGATTACTTACAGACCTCCGCCTTATAGCCAGAATATTGCTGGGTGCGGCGTAAAACTAAACTCACTCACGTCATGCTTCCATCTCAGTATAACATTTGCAAGCCAGGATTAACCGAAATACTGTTCAAAATGTGGTTAAACACACAACACTAATATTTTTCTAACCAAATACTTCCTGTATATGATGTATAAGTGTTTATGAAAGGTAGTTGTGGTATAAGTGTGATTGTAGTAATCGTCAGTGACGGAACAATACTTGAAATACCAGTAAATCACATCCAGTGCTGTCGTAGGCAGATTTGATTCACAGTCAACAGCAGCGAGTGGAGCCTCCTGGAACGGCTTCGTACCACAATTAGACTCATCCATCTTTGCTGCACACATGAACATAGCAAGTTTGATCGTTGAAGAAGTTTAGGGAAGGGAAGTTTCTGAAGTCTGATTGTCAACATCCTCTGAATCGTCTACGTTGGTCGAGGAATGTGAGACGCTGGCAAAGTCTCAATTGGGTGTGATATCTGTGGAATTCTGTACACCATTTTTGTATACACAGTCAAACCTCTAAAAATAATCCCCTTCCCGCCCACAAAAAACAGATGTGTACTTTCTTATTGCACGTCAGTATATTTGAGCAACAGGACTTTTCGACTTGATTCTGTTCGGATACCTAAGGTCGGTTTGGATACCTACCGCCTGCTGTTTTCAGTTCTATTCTTGATTTAAGAACTCATACAGGCTTCTCTCAAGACATTCAACACTGACAACATGCGTGAGCCCAGTTACCTTACCTCTAGGATCTCTTACTAATTTTGCTGCCACTAAAGTCGTATTTGACTCATTCTATTGCCTTTTCGATTGTAAACCTCAAACTATATGTTAAATATAATTTAATGGCCATTCATTGACCATGTGTGGTCATTTTCCTGACCATTTCATAATTTAGTTGTGTCCGATTTCTGTGATTACATTAGCGTTTCAGCTGGAGAGTAGTTTCTTTACAAGGTCAAGGAACACAGGTGTATATGGTGTCTGCAACACACCAGCATGACGTGCATGCAAGTATGTGAGTGAGTTTAGTTTTACGCCGCTTTTAGCAATAGTCCACCAATATCACGGAGAGGGACACCAGAAATGGCCTTCACACATCGTGCCCATGTGGGGAATCGAACCCGGGTCTTGCTTTCGGCGAACGCTTTAACTACTTGGCTACCCCAATGAAGATTCGCTAATATCAATGTGGACTTAACCCAGGCAGCATATCAAGCGAGTTGCCCTGGATAACCTCTGGGGCTCTGCACGATCTGCGCTCACGCCTACTAGATACTGATTTTATAGATAGCGTTTCCCGATTTATTACTCTGCGACAGATTTAAAGACCAGCTGTTAAACATCAATCCGGCTGGTACATCTAACAAAACATGTATGATACCCTCAAATATGTAAATCCGTGTATTTTAATAGCCATTTAGATTATTTTGATGGTGATTGACTTTATTCACTATGTCCAATGAGACCTGCCCCCATGCCTTTGTAAAACATCGTGATTGGCTGGGAAATTTCATCCGGGGTTATCAAATGTTACCGTACATGTAAGATGTGATTTATTGGAAACATTTCTGTAAAACGAACAACTGTAAGTTAACACGTGTATATTTCATGAAATAAACACGTTTTATTTAATTGTTCAATGAAGGAAGCTGAAAGATCAAAGCTGTGTTTTAGGTGCAATAAAATGTGTGAGAACTTTGGTAGTTTTAATGCTATTGGGAGAGTAGCTGTTATACTCTCCAGCTGAGATGTATTTTCCCTATCTGCCAAGACCAGCGTGCCATTATCGCCAAAAGATCGAATGTTTCATACAATACATTTTAGTGTGAACCTCGTTATTTGTACATGTTGTTATTTTGTGTGAACATGCATCTTTTAAAGCCTCTCATAGCGTCGCATGTGGTGACTCGTAAAATAATTTACTGTTTATCATTTTTTAGTCGTTTTATTATGTATGCACTGGTCTTTTTTTCTGAAACAAATGTAACGATGGGAGAATTTAATATATGTCTGTCTGTATCTATGATCTGCGCTCATGGGCACAGGATGCTGATCTTAAAGGGTAAATTTACTGATTTATTACCCTGCGACAACTTTTAAGAGCAGCTGTTAAACAGCGGTCCGGCTGTTACATCAAATATAGCATGTATGATGCCCTTAAAATCTGTTAATCCGTGAATGTGTGACTCTTCTTTCGGATATTTTGAGAGCATCTGTCCAGTAGCAACATCCGATATCTGTTGATAAGTAATTCCTGAACTAACGCTACGCGAAACTTTTAATAAAAATATACTCGTGCCAATAATGGTTGTCACCCCCTTCAATTTTTTTAATTGGAGAGAGGGTGTGTGGGGGGTTGGGGTGGGGGAGGAGGGTGACAACCATTATTGGCATGAGTATATAAATTAAAAGGTGATGAATGCAAAATAAGATGTCTGACTCTGATAGTGGGGGTTCATATCCCGGATGGGACTCAACCTAACAAAGTACCAGAATCTCTGAAGGTATAATCCAAAATATAACATGTTACATTTGACAAATATCTATATATCCTTGGGATGAGTGTGTAAGTTAGGTTTTACGCCGCTTTTAGCAATATTCCGGCAAATCACGACTGGGGACATCAGAAATGGGATTCACACATTGTACCCATGTGGGGAATCGAACCTGGGTCTTCGGCGTGACGAGCGAACGCTTTGCCCACAAGGCTACGCCATCGAGATGAGACCAGCCTTGAGATGAATGCAGGCGGTTGGAGATGAGAAGGAGATAAGGATTAAATGGGGTAACATATTATATATATGCTCTGAACACATAAATAAAAGAGACAACATACCTACATGCTCGTGGGTTTCATCGATGTGGTCAACGTCTAAGAGTTCGAACTTGCTTCTTGCACCACAGGAGTTAGGTCCTAATTATTTACAATATCTGGAATAGCGTTCGTCAAACAGAACTTCCTCGTTTCTAAATCTGAAACAAAACATGGTGCACCTGCACATCCGATGACCGTGACTTCGAAATCCGCATGTCCTCGACTGTCATCTTTGGATTATAAACACCATACCCAGCGTGCGAAATTTACGCTGGTCCTGTGGTGCCTGGCTAGTAAACGTTCATCAGGGCCACTAAAAATGATAAGTTTGCAGTGGTCCTGGTGGCCAGTGACTTTTGTATTGACAGCTAAGTAAATTTACGAATGATATGTTGAACCAGTAAAGAATTGTCGACACACTGGTCCTTTTTGTCTAGTGGGAAATTTTGAAAGGTTTCTTTCCCTGGCCATACCCCATTTGATGGTTTCACCAACATTGTGAGCGCCAATGACATGTGTCCTGTATAGTTTCATAAGTATAAACGGACACAATGTGATACAACTCCAATATTTTCCATAACGATATTAAACCAAACTAACTGACAAGCTAACGAATTTGAATTATTTATTCCCAGACCGCAATAATTCAAAAACGTGTTTGTGTTTGACTGTTCTGAAACACATCTGTGGCAAAGTTCCCAGTTTTCAAAGACCAGGCCGTTCTCTGTAATGCGGAATCGCTCCCATATCAAAGATGACCCGATGACAACAATTACACACGATTATCGTCAGTGATCAAAGAAAGAAACAATATTCACTATTTGAAGTCCTTATCATATCTTCATCAGAAGGTTAATTTACTCTTTAGACAGACGTAATGTTGTTTGAAAGACTTGCTGGAACCACTCAGGGGAGGGCTTCAGAACAATTGTCATGTCAAAGACATTACTGCCCGTAACTATGTTTCGTTGACCATCTTTACGGGCACTAAACAAATTAACCTCTGACCTCTGACCTTAGGCCATTAACCCGGAAACACACTATGTCGCATGGGTAAACTTACGTTTAGGAGTTCCGGGCAAGAGATAGTCTGTTTCCAAGTCAGACATTCATAGCCATTAGCCGGCGGTTTTTATGATTTGATTCTGAACATTGTCTGTGCTGAAAACAAATGTGCCCCTATGGACGACAAATTAGACTTCCCGGCAGCGAAATTAACAGGTGACAGTAGGTCGACTTTGATCTTCGTCGGCAAAGCGAGGCAAGCCTTTGATCTTCCCGGAGCACGTGCACCCTCATGCATGGATTAATTAGGGTTATTAAAAATTCAGGAATTTTACAGACTGTCGTGTCGTCTCTCAGCCGCTGGTGCATTTTGATAAGTAGATTAGGGTGATTAATTTCGATAAACTAATTCCTCAATGGCCGCACCGAAAACACAGTCTTTCAAGCTTTTTTTTATTGATATGATTTCATCAGAATTGTCAAATAAAATTCTTCTGCTTGAGTGTACACCTTTGTTGCGAACGCAGTCGTTAAAATGGGAATATCGTAAGAGAAGATTTCGTTTGATCCCCTCTTGTTAACAATATGATCAGTGACGGATTGAACACGCTACAATCGTGTTAACAGGCAAGTGACCACCGAAGTTATCTAATACATTAACACAACACGTTTGAGATTCAAAGACTCGCCATTCTCTCAGACAGCCAGCGTTTCTCTAATGAATCTGAAATGTCAACTATTCTCAACCCGAATACCATCGCTTTTATCCGAATTCTCATGCATGAATATTCATAGAATACTTTTGATGGCGGTGTCTGATGCCAGTGCCGTTCCTTGATGAGGCAATACAAGCAGATGAATTATTCTTACCATATACACGATTCAGGAGATACGGCGACAACATTTTAGTGCCACCCTTATGAAAAGTAATCATAAAAAGGTAATTGGATGGGCCTGTAAGAAAGGAAGATAACAACACGGGGAAAATAAAACCTGACCAGAAAAAGAAAAGGAAAACGATTCAGCAAAAATATACCAAAATATACCTATGATGAAGACATTGATAGTTGCGGCGAAAAATGATTATTCATATACGTATTGTTAAATTAATGATCATCATAAATGGACTGCCTTCTGTTCTTTTGTTTTATTGGAATTTGCTTTGAGAAAATAGCCCAATTTGGATTCAAACATGTATTAATTACACTAATTTGCTGCTTTTGAACTTCAACCACATGCGTTATTCACAGAAATAATACTAGGATTATTAAATTTCACAAACACCACTAACTGCAGTTGTCCCAGGAAGAAGGGCTGTTACAAGATGCATGGCAAATTTTAGAGTGAGAAAAAGTCATTTTGTTAATTCATTAGGAAAGAGCCAGGCTGCCAAGTCGCGGCGGGATCCCTGGGTAATTTATGGGCTTCATTTTATGACCCACCGTGACACACCATCTCTGTGATCGAGTGGACTTGATCTTCACCCTCGTTCTCCGAGGAATCTGACTGTTGTGTCATACTTGCCGTCTTGTGCGGGAAGCGCTGGTCGTTTGCTTGGGTTTATCGTGAGAGGTATGCAGTGATGACTTCGGTTCATTCCTGCCCAGTGCAGTGACGATGAAGTTCAAATTTCAATTAGTTTGGCAACTTTTGAGATTAATTTTTGAAAAAGACTTCAGGGGAAGGCTGTTTGTCAAGATCTCAACACAATTGGGATTTTTCTTTTTGTTATTTTTTCGACAACTCAAGAATGAAGAATGGAGTAAAACAATTTTCTCCGACCATATTAAAATCTCCTTAATGATCCCTGACATCCACTGTCCCATCCCTCACCCCCCACCGCTACGCTTCATCTTAAAATGAAAAATAGAAATGAGGGAATATAATTATAACAAAACAAACAACTCAAGTAAAATATTAAAGAAAATAAATAATAATTTAAAAAAATTAATTAGTTATATAAAAATATCATGATATCAAACTTGGCTACCAACACCTAAAACCCTACAGCAGTTAGAATTTACCTTTGAACACAACATTCTAACGGTTAATAGCTTTATTTGCCCACAGGATCTGTAACCACAGAGTAACAGCCTCGCTGCCTCTTTATTATACTGCCTTATATTCGATTTACACGCCGTTGACATCCCTCGGCATAAATAACGGGATAAAATGACGCCCGACTATCTAGCTAAGTATCTGTTGATTAACTACCGGAAACTCTCTAATAACCAACCGGCTTCAAATGAAACGCAGGCCTGTAATGAACACCAGCTTTGCATCTGTGAATGAAATAATCCGCTCACCTTTCATGGTCGAGACAAAATGGAAATGCTCCCTGTTATTAAAGAAAGTACATTACTGACTGAACCGGTTCAGAACTGCTGCGGTCGCTTTGTGTTGGTCGTCTTGAAGAAACGAAATTTTAAAGTGTGCATTATAATGGAAAGTTTCAGTTCGCACCTGTAACTAAGGAATGTTTTACTATAGAGGGCATTTGGATTCGTTAACGCCGGCCTTTAATAGACAAACGAGTGAACCATTTAAAGAAGAACTTCAAAAGGCTCTCGTTATTCCGGATACGGTTATCTCGAAATTCTCGACGTTCGCGATTTTTTTGTAAATCAATGTTTGCCGTAAATCCTTGGTCAAAAGCCAATTGTCGGCTAGAGGCTGACATCAAATAAGGGCATCCATCACGTGCATTGGGTTTTTTATGTTCTTTTGAGATGCGCCTGCACGACTTGCATCGATAATAGTCGTTCTGGAAGAACCTGGCGTAGTTAAAGAAACGCGGAAGTCCGGGCTCGGTTAAGGAACCGATCACTTTTTACTCTGGAAGAGGGGCTCTATCATTATTTTAAAAAAAAAATATTCCGTCCCCGAAGATGTTGTGAAAATGTGAAAATGCTGTTCCTCAGATTACCCCCACCCAAATAAATCGTTTAGATGGCAAAATGTTTTCAAGCTCTCAAATAACCGTTCCAGGCCACCACAGAATATTAATTTGTGGGTCCTACAGCCCAAGGGGTCACTGAATACTGTCAGTGAAATTACGACAGACCCAGTTTGCAATTGTAGGAATTCATGCTCAGACTTTCCCCTTTCATGTGGCCGCCGAGGAAATCACTTTTCTTTCATGATATAATTGAACTGTATTTTTTTTATTGGCGCATGCAGGGTCGGCTTCATATTGCGCTGTACCACCGACTAACGTGTAACACACATTTAGGAGGGTGAGATAACGCATAAGTTCGAGTTTTGATACGGTTATTTAATGTTTTATCAAGTATAATTAAATAGTGAAAATACGTATGAAATGCAAATTCCTCCAAAGAAACACGATACAGCTATCTCTTGTTCTGATGATGTAATAAAAATTGTCACGTCATGAACATTGGTGACGTCATATCGTTTTGTTTTTAACATTGAGCAGTGAAACGTAACTATGTTTAAGTACCCAATCAGCTTTGAGAATTGCTATATATACCCTATGCACCTGTCGATATGTATTCCCTCTCAGTCCCTGAACCACATTTCAGAATGCGAAACCCCGAAAAGAAGCAAGTCTAGATTTTCTTCAGCTACTCTCTGTGACGCTAACACAATCCTTTCAACAGTTGTGTACATTTATCATCATTTTAATTTGTAAACATTCTAAACATGTAATAAACAAAGCATACATATTCATTATGCAAAATAATCTGTAAATCGTGCTTCAATTATCACCTACTGTTCTGATTTCAGTTGTTTATTTTTCGCAAACACGGAAAAGGTCTAATCGCTTTGATATGCAAAATGGCTTGTGGTAATGGTGTAATGCTCAGTCATCAGTGGTCCACTGATGACTGAGCATTACACCACCGAACTCAGCACACGTGGTGTAAAGTGAGTACATTTCTGATTTCTTTATAAGCAGTAAGCTGTTCCCGTTGGTTGTAGAAAAACGTATAATTTGCAGAACTTCACTTATATGTACCTGAATACATTCAGATTGTCTTGATATCATACCAGTATTGTTGAAATTAGAAAAAAGACACAGCAAAAGTTTCTGGAGATGCGGGGTATCGATCCCCGTACCTCTCGCATGCTAAGCGAGCGCTCTACCATCTGAGCTACATCCCCATTCCTGCCAGCGAAGGGTAAACAACTCAGGATATACACAGTGAAGGAATGCCGACTGTTTCATACTGGTGATTTATCACTATGTACTTTCTGCAATGGCAATACTTAGAAATTGTGTTCATATATGATAACAGAGTTGGGGGAATATCTTCTTGACTTTTGAAACTATTGCCTCGGATTTCCCTGGTATTGCGTTAGAATCAGAGACGTACAATACAAGCCTAAGTCGTTATATAGCAAAGGGGGGCTGTAATCACGTGTAAAATAAGCAAATTGATTTAAGCTATGAAAAGAATGGAACTGCACTAGTATTGTTTACACCAACTTAAGAGGACATTCGGTTTCTTCTAACCCTGACACAGGATTTCATGTTAACTTTGTGTAAGTTCTATTTATAGCGAGGTCGGTCCTTAAATAGCGCGCTAAACATTAGCTGAATGGTACAGATCCGGAACATGATATCACTATATGTTGTGATATTTACTTATCAAAAACTCCCAGTGAACTTCGAATATGAGTGCCGAGAACTGTGCTATAACATATTAAGCATCCTCATGAATATCACTTCCGGAGGTTTCCATACTTAGGCCTCGTGTAGGTTGCCCATAAACGAAGTAATAAAGAGATATGTATGAGGTTCTGTGCACTTCGAAGTCAAAGTGAAATCATTATTCGTATGAAGACCGTTTGCCCATATACAGAGATAGTACATATATATGTACATATTATAGTAATACATGACTTCGTACATTATTTACTTTTTTTTTATTCCAGCATTAATACAAGTTTCTCTCATTTTATAACTGTGAGATAGATATATACATCGTTCTCCCAGTAACGTCTCATCGTTCGAAGACAGAATAATTCCGATTTATAAAATACATGTATATGAGAATACATTTTAGGCAGACAGAGATGTCTAATGTTCTTAAAGGAATTATGTATTAAGGGAAATGATATTCATGTTCAATCCCCTAATTACAAAGAGGATATAAACTTGATGTAACCATAGCCAGTTACCTTCGTTAACTTTCATCCTTGATGACCCCGTCATCAGTCTTATCAACATATTGTTTTTTTAAAAAGGGCTAGATGCAGTATTTCCTCTAATAAGCGCCGGATCTCTAACAAGACCCGGGTCTCCAATAAGCGCCGGATCTCTAATAAGCACCGGATCTCTAATAAGCGCCGCGGGGTAAAGGAGCGGTTTAAGAAATAAGCACCGGGCCTCTAATAAGCGCCGGGTCTCCGATAAGCGCTGGGGTCTCCGATAAGCGCCGGGTCTTGAAGTCCGTTGAAAAATAAGTGCCCGGGCGATTATTAGAAGACATACGGTACTTTTCGGGGGTGAGTAGGCTTTTAAACCGTCTATATATGTTGTATCGCGTGCTGTTTTCTATAACACTGTTCCAAGAGTGATGATACATATGGGTGCAACTTGTTTCAGTAGTTTAAGAAAGGCAAAGTTATCGCCAACGCAATAGACAACCCATGCACAGGAATTTTAAATCCATGTGTAAAATATACATCAGATGTATACCCACAGTTATCATAGTACATGTGGATATCATATTCATTCATATATGTGCGTTTCGATAAGCATAGTCTCCGCGCCAGTATTTTATACAGCGACAGACTGCATGCCACTTTCGCCAATATACAATTACATTCGGTGTCTTGAAACGATAGTTAAGAAATTATATTTTATAGTGATTTCACAGTTTGCAAACACACAAGGTGTAAAATGCATGAAAGGCGATGATAGAAATAAGGAGCCTTTGTGGCCCTTTGGAAAAAGTCATTTTTTTAATTGTAAAAGTTTAAAATGTTGGTTTGAAAATTACATGAGATATGTTCAGATGTCTAACTACTGTAGCCCTTTCCTATATTCAACGTCGTAATGATGTTTATATNATGTCTGATAACGTGATATCATGATTTTGGAAAGCGGAAATTCCAACTTAAATATGAAAGCATTATATCTGCTAAGTGCCCATGCCAGACGTTAAATTTGCACTGTTCTTAGTCTCTTTAGAAAAATCATCTTGAGTTCAATACTTTCTCTCGGTAGAACAGTCTTTCACAAACCTATATATTCAGTCTGTTTAATATTTTAGTGGTATTATAAGTGAAAAATATCCAAATGTTAATAAGTGAAAAATATCCAAATGTTAATAAGTGAAAAATATCCAAATGTTAATACAAACAAAATGATATTTTCCTTTGCACGAAAACAGGTGATGGCCCTTGATAATTTCTGAATAATCAGCACGCTTTCAAAATATGGAAGCCTGTGGCCCCATCATAATCTGACTTGCGCATGTAATGCATATTGATTCTGTTTACGTCTACACAGAGAATATGAACATCCATGTTATGTATATTTTGTAGTTTCTTACCTATCTTCATGATCGTACAATATAACCAAAGTGCAGTTGACGCAGATTTTTGTGGTTGACGCAGACTGAAAGTATAGTTTCCACAAAAATGTTATTCACTGGAGAGCAATGTAGATTTATGTACACGGTAGTATGTGGAGATTATTTGCTGAACATGCCATGTACCATCCCAAGACACTCACACCAGACTGAGGTCGTTACTCGAGAGAAGTATAGACAATATGTTTTCATATAAACACTGTATATATCACTAAAACACCACAATAATGTCCAACATTGGCTTCCCCTGGAGACACAAACACTAGACTGCATTTCTTCAGTATGTTTTACTGTTTCTTTCCAGATTTGGTTGCCGGATCATTTACTGGTCAAGAAGAAGTCTTTCGGCTTATTAACAAAACATACGTTTGAAAAAATGTGGTAAATAGTAATCACAGGTACAATTTTACAGATTCACAGAATTTTCAAAATTAATTCTTCTTTCTGTAATACAGGTACATGTATTTGCATATTGTTCCAAGTGATTGTTAGTATAGGTATGTATAGCTGTGTGTACATTTATATACATTTCGATTTAGGTAAAAGTTGTTGATTAGTACAGTGGTATAATATCATTGATACATTCACATTCTATATAAAGTATAATATTATTCATTTCATTTACTTGTTTTACATAAACGACAAAGTCCACACGTCAATATGAACCCATCTATCTTCGTTAACCGAAGTTTCAGTAATAATTACATTTCAATATTGTATTTCAAAGAATTTTAGTTTCTGTTTCCAGAAGACATTTTAACTCTTTATTATAGATTTACCTGAAAACATGGATAATACTCTTCCTTGACAGAACTGGGCAGAACCAAACTGACCCAAATTCGTGAGAAAATTATATGGACAGAACAAAAGATGCCTAGTTATGATGGCCGCACATAATGATTATAGAACAACCGAACACAGCTTCATATATCGTTTAATAAAAATGGTATTACAGGTAAGGTCGTTTAGTATCCTCTATGTGCTACCGTGTACTAGGACGCGTGTATAGTATAACTGACGAAACCTAACGGCGACCACGACATGGAACTGACGCGAGTGAGTGAGTTTAGTTTTACTCCGCACTCAGCAATATTCCAGCTATATGACGGCAGTCTGTTAATAATCGAGTCTGGACCAGATAATCCAGTGATCAACAACATGAGCATCGATCAACGCAAATTGGATGCGATGACATGTGTCAACCAGGTCAGAGAGACTGACCACCCAGTCCCGTTAGTCGCCTCATGCGACAAGCTTGGGTTACTACTGAAGATTTACTCTAACCCGGCTCTTCACGGGTTACATGGAACTGGACCCACATGCAAAAAGTGATCTTAACGTAACATGATCGCCACTATCATACTCTAACAAACACTTAAGATAGTCGTGGTGCTAAGATAGCTTTGTGCAAGTGAACCCAGGTTTATAACCAAGTGCCTTGGTCCTTTCAAATGGGTTTCAGCTTGTGATTTCTCCAAATCCATATGGACATCCTGAGGTTAATTAACCTAAACCATCTATTCGAAATGAATTCTAGGTCGGGACATGAATAAAGACTGGACCAATTCTGATGAGAAACGGAAGTTAATAAGGTCTTCGAGTTCTAAATAGGTATAACCTCCTTGATCTCCTAAGTGATAATCTTGGCCATACCAACCACATGCAAAATCAGGTCCCGTTGGAAGCACTCGTTAAATCACAACCATCTGTCAGTACCCTGCCTTCCGTGTTTGATACTGTCCCCAAACAGAGGTGTAATTGATATTACTCATCGAGCCTTTGTTCACTGTATTGACTGTTCGAAGACCATTTGATCAATAATTCAGTAGGCGAGAGATCGCGCCTGACTTATTGAATCGGAATGAATTATCATTGCATGGTTAACAGTAAATTAATGGATAATGGTTTTGACAGCCTGCTAAAAGCTGACCTATCGTGCGCTGCCAGCACTGGTGCCACTTAATTTGCTGGGATTACATGAGCGATAGTTCGCCCGTTGAAGTTTACACTTGTCGGTTGAATTCACGTACAGCACACTCCTGTAAATGAATAAGACTATGCTTATATATCGAGTCGGTGTGGGTTTAAAGCCGCTCCACCCAAAAACCCTTATTTGCATTTCATTGCTTCGAGTAAGAGGCGACACAATTGTATCGATGATCAGACAATTTTGCTGGTGTCGAGTCACCTTGCCCTGCAACCCTGTGTTGGGTGGTGGGGTAGCCTAGTGGTTAAGGCGTTCGTTCGTCACGCTGAAGACCCGGGTTCGATTCCCTACATGGATAAAATGTGTTAAGTCCATTTCTGGTGACCCCCGCCTTGATATTGCTGGAATATTGCAGAAAGCGGCTAAAAACTAAATTCACTCACTCACTAACTCACTCACTGCAGCATGGTGTGGATCGTTGCATATGATTTCATGCATGTACTGATGTGTCTAGTCCAGATCAGATTTTATTAGGCTGTTGTAATAGTGTTGGCTGCGGCGTGAAGCAACATTTTTCGTGTATTTCAGATTGATCAGAAAAGCACTGGTTATCCGCCCCTATTGATCTTCAGTAAACTATGATTGCTAACGGGATGCGGTGGCCAGCATTGATGACGTGATTCATACATGTCATTGTATCCCGATTGATCAGATCGATAGTCATGATGTCCAGGCTAGATTACCTACAGACGCCGTCATATAACGACAAAGAAAGAAAGCACATGTATCCCAGACTCTAGAGAATACATTCGAAAAACACAAGACTGGAATTATTGGGCAAGTCTAGATAAGTCTGAATATAAGACTTCTTAAGAATCTTATCCTCTTGAGACACGTTTCTCTTCATTAATAAATATTTACATGATGACTGAAATTGTAAACAAGAGACATAAATGAAGTTAATAGAAAAATAGATGAATGATATTTACTCTTTGCAGACTGCCGATACTCTGTAATCATTGTGGCTTTCACTTTAATAGTTACTCAGCTTAGTCGCAATATGTTAACGCTAAGGAACTATTTAAATTTCTCTTCTTTACGTAAACGCACAACCTACCACACAACTTTCTATTGAAGACAAGTGGCTTTGTCAATTGGAAGGAAAGTCTCTCTTAAAGTTCTCGCCTCACACTTCAATATTTCCGATATAAACGTAGATCAAAGTTCGCTCAATACGTTCAACCAGAGACGTTTCTTCTTGGAAACGCATATCAAACACAAGCTCCATACAGCGATCGTAGCTTCAATTCTTTCTGATGAAGTCTGTGATAACGCTGTACGGAGTTGGCATCAAACGCCGATACCCTCCCCCTCCCTCATCTTTAAATGTATGTGCCCCAGGCTTGAAAGCCACAACCACTTAAAGGTCAGTGTTTCATCTCAACATGAGGGTTCCATGAATTATAAGAACCACTTGAAAGTCACTTCTCAGTTCCGGCCGTCAGGAGTTTCGACACGTAAACTACGCCATACGTATACATCTCGACCCACGCGCAGTATCTAAGCACACTTGCACTGCGTTATACCGAGGTCTTGTGTCTCCAAAAGGATAAAGACTCGATTCTGTCGTTAGTTCTCAATTTATCTTATACTCTGTGGAACCAAAGTGTTCTGAAATATAGTTTTCTCGTCCGAATTCTGGAACATGTTTTGTGTAGCTCACCCAGAATTATCGGAACACTGGTTTCATTGTTGGTATGCGTGGTAAGCTATGTCGGTAGACAGGTGCCAAGTTTAAGCGAAAATGTCCCACCGTGCTGTGTTTGAGTGAATATTTCCATTACCTATATGACCTTAAAATACATCTAATTTCATGACATTGTTGTTTCCTTGACTGAGGCGATTTTGTGTTTTCATAAATGTTTACTTCTTTTAACTTGGTTACCGGTAAAGTTATTTATCTGTAGAACTCTCTACTTCACACATGGTAGAGTATATGGGCCTCCAGGTGTCCATGGACACAATGTTTACAAAGTAGTGTTTGAGTCATGCAGCTGTTTTACGTGGACTTGCTATCATTTAAACAACAACCAAACAACCCACAAATTCATAATTTATCACATCAAAAAGCGAAACAACTTCGTGAAGTCGAGGTCAAAAGTACAAGTTGTAAGAAGAAATACTGCAAGAAAAACAACCCCCAAAACCAAACCAAAGACAAGACACGCTGACGTCATACTCGTACTAGTACAATCTGGTCTTCCGTATAACTGTTTAATGATAAACATTTGACTATGGAACGTCTTAGCAGCATACTGTGATGGTTTCTTCTCGCCAAATAGTCCACCCTGTATATTGTCCCCATCCATAATGGATTAGTGATTGAGTTATTGCATGCTGTCAACCCGGGCGGGATGGGGGATTCTTCATAATATCAATCACTGGTTTGCTTGAAACTGATTCGCTCATAAACAGGCCTGTTTGGTATTCTAACGATATTGCTGAATGCGGCGTAAAACAGCATGCTTACAATTAGTTGCACTCTTCACTGGATGAAGAAACCCCTTTAAGGGACATAGGAGGCCCAGTCATCTTAGGGGCATCAGTGAAGATTCGGGTTAGAACTGGTCTTCAGCAACCCATGCATATCGTGAGAAGGGGCTATAACGGGATCGGGTGGACAGGCTCGCTGACTTGATTGACACATGTAATCGAATCCCAATTACGCAGATCGATGCTCATGTTGTTGATCACTGGATTGTCTGGTCCTGACTCGATTATTTACAGACCGCCACTATATAGCTGGAATATTGCCGAGTGCGGCGTAAAACTAAACTCACTCACATTAACTCACTCACTAGCAATAGGAACAGTTTACAGTCTGATATAGCTAGGCTTAAAGCATTGCTCATAATGTGCGTCTGTGTTTGGAGTAAATTCCGACAAACTCGGTTAGACATGCAACCAACGCCATAAATGTCAACCACAGCCAGTGCAGCCCAGCGAGCAGTCATCTAAGGGACATAACTCATCTATCTGTTCCCAACGCCACGACACAGACGATAATCAAACTTCATGGATTATAAACTTTTCGATACTGACAACTTTTAAGGTTTCATCAACCCTAATCGATCATTGTTTATCTAATTGAAAACACTATCTGTGGACACAAAATATTATTTACAGTCTGGAGAACCAAGTGGTTTGTAGATGTGTGTATCATTTAGGTCGGATAAACCATGGAATATGTATGTGATTGAAGATCTACTTGTTTGATGTCCAGTATTCTTTTTGCGTCCGTGATTCTTTGGCGTATATCATGCGATTCAGATGATGTATTTTATTTAAGTTTATATGTCTATTTCTGTATATAGAGCAACGGCTAGTGTCTGTCATGGCCAATAAACAATTCGCCAAACTGGGCTTGTGACAAATTGAGATTGGGCTGCTTATTTCAGGGAATTTAATGCATCATGTTCGGCTGGGGTTCTCAGCTGAGTCGCTTTTATCATCATTTGATTATACCTAACAACTTCATCGGGACATTTTATTGCCCGACTCAACCAACGATCAGCATAAAGAAAGTCCAAAAATTATGATTAAAACTCTTTGAAGTTGGCCATCATTGAAAAGTCGCTAGAATATCAATTATGGGAATATAAAGACTACCATACATAATTAAAGATTATAGAAGAATAAAACAGGGAAATGTGCATTTATTGCCTTTAATCATCTATAGAACTTCATACGGACATTAAAGAGACGTTTATCCGCAGATCGAACGAAGCTGGATCAGAACTTTGAATTGTATGAAAACAGCGACGCGACACACACTCGAGCAATGCTTCAGACGGAAGTTGAGCCATACATATTTTATCTCTTTTTCTTCGAAAAAACGCAAAAACTCGGCAATATTTTATGTTCAATTTGCCTCCTAATGTTTCCCTTGAGCTCGGGGCGTATTCAACCACGGTATTGTTAGGGATAGAATGGGGTGAGATAAAAACTGGCGGGAAAAAGTCCCATTGCGGAAAGCCGAGCGAACCATCCAATTTCTTCTAACATTCAAGAACTGATGTTGTGTAATTAGGGAATCAAAATATCATCAAATTCTAAGTTAATGATTTTAAGCTATAAATTTTATAACTATCGGAAGCTCTTTGGAGGTTGTTCAAAGGGGAATCGAAATGATTGCTTTTGAAGTATGGAAACCCGTTCGGGAAATATTTTCAATGATTTAGGAGAGCACATTGTCGGAGACGATCAGTTTGTTTTTTCACAGTAGATTCTCCCATTTTCCCCTTTGTTTGTCCCATACACCGCGTATGCATGAGCAGCCGAAAATCGAAGACATGAAAATTCACACCCTCTGTGATTCGCGCCAAAAATCATCAAGGCAAGATTAAACCAGAAATCGAAATTCGTCTTTGTTTTCCATCGCCATTTTTATCGCTCGTTCGCGAGAAAAGTCGTAAAGGAAATTTAAAACTGGTCGTAAATTTCCCGATATTGCGTAAAATAAATACACATCAAACAAAAATGGGATTAATGCACTGGCTCGAGCCACGGACAGGGTCTTTATTCTAGCGCGTGACTACCGCTAGCAGACGACATATGGGAAAGCGACGCGGAATAATACAGAGGGTCTTTATTCCGCCTGTTGGTACTAAAACCATTCTTCAATGAAGCAGTTACTTCCCTTTCAATGAAATCTCTTTGAAAATGTGATCTTTGACACGTGTAGATGAACGGTAATTTATCCGTGAATCGAGTTACCTCCCTTTGAATCTTTTCAACAGATAACGGCTGATCGTTTTCATTCGGTAAACGATGCTTAGTGATATTAAGGAGACCAATGACATTGTGTCAGATGCAACACTGACTCCGTCTGTCTGCTGTGTCAGCAGAAACTATTTATCCATGCAGTTACTGTTACTTCAATAGACATGTTATGAGAGAGAGTAAACAAACCGAACCTACATCACGAGAGGAACATTGCCACGGCAGCAGAGCCATGCAAAGACATGCGCAGACAAGTCAAAAGGTTACTGTAAGTCTTATCATTCATCAAGATGAATGTCGCAAAACATTGAAAACAACACTTGCAAATGATGGGGTATTGGCGTTTCCTTCATTAAAATGGTTGTTTATTTTTTAATAAATTCATCTCCAGTCACCTGATACTTGAAACATTGTCGTAAACTTTATCAACTGTCGGTTTTTGGTAGTTTGGGTTTTTTTTGTGTTTGACGTATTCTAACTGAAGAAATGGACCTGAACACGAACATTCAAATCCTTTCGCCCCGTCCTCAAAATGACCTTGAACACTGGGGTCACTCGGCATGTGCTGCACATGCATCACACACGTTTTTAACGGCCGCCGCAACGCATCATTGACAGTTGATGTGGCGGTAGAAACCATAATACTACATAAACGGCTAAACACTCTGCTTTCATCACAGGCACAGAGTAAGTCGTTCATCACTGAACTATATACAGTGGCGCGATGTCTTCCTGATGTTGCAAACCGCCGCGGAGGAATCCTTTGGTATATGCCAGTTATTGTGACATGTTCCTGATGAGCAATAAGTTCCAAGAGTAATGTCAAATCTCATTACCAACGTTGCCTTGGTGTCTGCCTGCCGTTACCCGACGGCCTGCCCATAACCGTTCGCTACTCTTCGTTACTTTCCGTGAGCAGAATTATATTACCGTAAAACGTATCTACCAGGGAAGCTTTGCTCCATCAACAGTTTCTTGTAATTGTGATGTTGTCGAGGGTGACTAAGCCAAGCAATATTGCTCTGTCTCATTAAACCGGCATCCAGATGATTCGAACCATATTGCACAGTATCTGAACTGTCTCGATTGGCAAGGTATGCAGGTGAGCGGTTTGCCAGTGTTTACATAAAAATTGGTGTAATTAAGTATAGGAGTCTACAAGGCAAGTCTCAATATTTCATGAAACAAATCCTTCTTTATATACGGATTGGCGGTTGGATAGCTTAGTGGATGTTGTGTTGGCTTGTCGTGGGGAAGGTTCGATTTCCCAGAAGTCCTTTTCTGGTGCTCTCGTCTCATTATTTTCCCTACCGCCAAGCCCTATCTGCAGTGCTAAAGCCCTAAATAAAGCAAGTCTAGCTTTCTGGTATCCCTGGGGCTCCTTTTCAATTTAAATGGGCTTGTTTGTTACTATCAAAATTATA
>VKKT01001253.1:90862-103455 GCA_008038995.1 Haliotis laevigata
GAGCCTGACTACCCGATCCCGTTAGTCGCCTCTTACGACAAGCATGGGTTGCTGAAGATCAAAGATCACCTGCATCTTCACATGATCCTAGTGAGTAAATACATACTGAATACACAAATAAAACAAACTATCAATATCAATGTTAACGATCATTTGTGATGGAATGTTCAAAACTGATCTGATACACATCTGAAAAACTCATCCTGAGCCCCACTCAATCACGATACTTTCTCAAACTGATGCCATACATCTGTTATTACTTCGCGTCTCGATTTCAACACAACCAGTGTCACTGGATATTATCCAAGGTTGGTATTTATTCAGGTTTCCGGAGGTATTCAGCTATTTAGGATGACTTTACAATGAACTGGAACAGCAGCAGAGACTCGTTGAGTCGTGCTGAGTGTTATGGCTGACACGGCGAACATCAACATGTTTATCTACGAAAAGTAACTTGTACCCTGCTTCTTTAATGGATGGCCCAGGGCCTCTTGCACATAACCATCTTACGTTAAATTATGGATTGGTTGGCTGGTTTGGTGTTTAATGCCGCACTCAGCAATATTCAAGCTATATCGCACCGGTCTCTAAATAATCGAGTCTGGACCATACAATCCAGTGATCAGCATCACGAGCATCTACCTTTGCAATTGGGATTCAATGACATGTGTCAACCAAGTCAGCGAGCCTGACCACCCGATCCTGTTTGTCGCCTCTTACGACAGGCATGGGTTGCTGAAGATCAAAGATCACCTGCATCTTCACAGGTTGTTAGAGTATTGGAGCTATGATCACTGTAGCACTAAGATCACTTGTGCTTGTGTGCCCTGTAGTATTACACGTAACCATGAAGAGTTACATCCCCTAGCTCTGCCAGGATCAGCTGCTCATGCTATTAAATCACAGAAAGCAAAACGCTATACATATGATGCCAAACTGCCACACCACAAAGGAGCATGTCTAAAACACACTCACAAAATATTGATTCAAACACAAGGAAGACATACTTCCATAGTAAAACAGCAGCTCGGGAAATCGAGAACCAAAAGACTTCAGTTTTATGTATTTTCACTTCCGTTCAAGTATCCATCAGTTTGCATCAGTTGGGGCAGCCCTCGCATATTACCAAGCCAAAATGTTGCACTTTATTGAGAAGATCAAACCAATTCCATACAAGAGGCATATGTACAATATTTTTCTCCAGAATAATTTTTCATTTTGTTTTCCTCAATTGCCTACAAGTATCTATGGATAGCCGATTTAGGCGTTATATTTGTGTATTGAGCCCTACATTCTACTAACACTACAACTAATCACATACCTTTAAATTGTTTCATGTTTGATACAAAATGATAACATTTTCAAAACCATTAAACCATTACTGTTGCTATTATTACATTATAGCCATTACTAAATAATGATTATCAGATCATCAACAAAAACACACCAGAACAAAACAGTTTCTGATTATAAAAGAAACTGATGTAATGATTAACACTCCAGCAAAACTATTCTCCTAACAGCTGGTTGCAACAGCTGCTATCATTGAATATCCTACGCAACCTTATTAACACCATTTCCGTGAACCTATTCACCTGGAAACACAAAATTATACTGCACACTAAAGTGAACCAGGTACACAAATATTTAGCCAATTTTCAGAAAAAGGGATTGGAAACGGCGGACATATGTTTTCGACAGCCTGTTTTGATAAAAATGATCAAACACTATCAAGCTTTGTTTGGAATGGGGATGGACCAACGTAAATGGTGGTTACTTAGTTTGTATGTGTTTTATGTTCTGATAAATAATGCTGAATATGAACACATATAAATACTCCAAAAAGTCCCTCTGATCATGAAGCTTTGTGAATCATTACATTTAGTTCAAAATCCATATTCCATTTCTCCAACATTTCTTAAAGTTAGAAGTGGTCTTCAGCAACGCATGCTTGTTGTAATAGGTTACTGACGGATTAGGTCAGACTTGCTGACTTGGCATCTCATCGTGTTGACATTATGAGGTTCAATGCTCATTACGTCAATCACTGGGAGTCTGTTACAGACTCGACTATTTACAGACCGCTGTCAGAGACCTTATACCAATATATTGATTGTGGATATGGTGTTGAACAACAAACAAGCAAATCAAACAAGTTGGAGTTAAATATCGCAGTGTTTATTTAAATAATATTACTGACACTGACAGTGATACTGATAGTGAATATTTATCCAGTGTCTATCACAATCCATGTGGCACATTAAACCCACATGGTCAGGATGACGTGTAACCATGGACACAATAAACTATATTAGCAGCTACTGGCGTCAGACAGACATAGCGCACTGAATTCAAAGTGTTGATCTGTGTTGTAGACTGTTACGAAGTCACGAAATTGTTGCAGCAGCTGATTCTGATCAAGAAATTAATGGTGCTTTCTGCATGTGCATTTTAAGAGTAAAACTGACGAAACTACAGGCTGTTATCCAACTTGAAAGAAAATTATATTAACCGGAAAACGGTTAAGTAAGAGAAAATACTTGAATCGTTTGTTGAATGCTGGTTCTGTTGATCTGCTGATGATTGAATTAGGATCAAAAAAGGTTGTTCTACTTTCAGAATTGAGCGATTTCTCTAAAATTGAAACAATATCAGTATCAATACAGTCACATTTCATGCAGATCACAGCAGAAATTTACATAAACTGTGTCAATAACATGGCCTAATATAAAATAAAATAAAAATAAAATAAAATCGTCATGACCCAATTAATTTAGAGTTGCTTGGATACAGATATGGTCATGATATGCCGGCAATCAGGGGTTCAAAAATCTTTTTAAATGCCACTTGCCACAGGGCCAAATGGCAAAGAAGGATAGCTCTACTTAATTATCATTGCAAAATTTAATAGCTACATCTTGAGCAGATATGAAATTAAATCCAAGTTTATTTGCAGTTTGAAACCGTAAGCAGAGATTATCTAGTAGCCCACGGACAAGTAAGATACCAGTATTYAACTGCCCGAAATGAAAACTGACTTGTCCTGGGCGTCGGGCAATGGGATTTTTTAACCCCTGCTGCAATACTGCTGATGTGACTTTAAATCTCAACTAATTCACATACAAATATGCATGAAAAATTGAAGAAACCTAATTCTCTAACAAAATGCGTAAACTGTAATTACCAAATTGAGCTAGAGTTCTCACATGTCTTCTCAACCGAAACAGCATTTTAGCTAGAGTTGAAATGTAAAAAAGCACACCCATTGAGTTTTATTACACCCTAGAGACTAAATATATCTTGAATATGCGAGGAAACTATGAATGACAACCTTTGAATCAATAATCAATGGAGTCAGAGTTACAGATAACTTTTTGGGTCATTGAGTTATGTCCTCGCTTGTGTTCATCTCAACTGGGTATCCTACTTTTCCTTTGAGTAACCAAATAAATTGTACTCACCTCACTCAAACTCAATTTGGTATTTTGCTATTTTCCATTAATATGTTTTAAATATAATACAGTTTAAATGTTAGACAAACTAGCGTTTGACATTTTTGTGTGTACACATGTGAGATCACATTTATTAAGTATTTACAACAATTCAAGCATACTTGTATGCAATAGACTTAATAGGAATTGAGTTTTCAAATAAATATTTGCGTAATTAACACAGATGTGCAGCTTATCTGTACCTCTGAATAGAGTTATCTGCCCCTGCCTTGACACTGACATTGCCTAACTTCAAGGCAAGACCACCGCCCAGTATAACAAAGATGTACACATGATACGCCATCTATGTCTTCATAGTTGTAATTACTGATGGCTAAAAATAAAACTTCCATATAATGCACTTATTGACGTCAAGCTGGCACAGGTTTGGGAGGGGGAAGAGTGGTATGTGGCTTGTTAAGTAACTATATATAACTTGTTGTCATTTCAGTACACATGAAGATCCAGGTTAGAATTGGTCTTCAGCAACCCATGCTTGTCACAAGAGGCAACTCACAGGATAGGGTGGTCATGCGCACTGACTTGGTTGACACATGTCATCGTATCACAATTGCACAGATTGATGCCCATGTTGTTGATCACTGGTTTGTCTGGTCCAGACTCGATTATTTACAGACCGCCGCCACATAGCTGGAATATTCCTGAGTGCGACCGTAACCAACAAACAATTAAACAAACGAACCTTTACAAAAACCAAACATAACGATAACTGGTCCTTATTTCAGTACAAACCAAACATTGTATTTCAAATTACTGTTTTCTAGCGCAATAGGAGTGTTACAAACTATCATATTTCATGTACTTGCAAGAATAGCTAGCTAGCTAGTAAAAACGTTCTATGTATACCTGGGTCAATATTTTTACATTTTCTTCTATTGCACTACACTGTTACCATGCCTAGTTACCATGACTATGTAGATTACAGAGAAAAAATAAACAATATGCATCATTTAGTACATTCTTTGTATCAAATCGCTGTGAAAGATTACAACCGCGTGAAAAAACTACTTGTCACATGATGGGGCAAGCAGCTATATCCAACACTGGTATCGTGTATGACTTGGGTTCCCTTTTAGCGAGTTCAATATCATACAGAGCCTCTAGCTCCCATGAAATCATTTAGCAAAACAACAATGGGATCAATTTTGAAATCAGCCTTACCAATTAACAGTCACATTTTCAGTGATGAGAAGTTCAGACTCAAAGACTTCACTCGGTGCCCCAGTGTGAGTCATCGTCTCATGAAAGACACGTTCGTAGATCACGGCATTCTAATTCAATATTTTATGTGATAAAACACTTACAAAAGTCTCTCCCTGTTTGCTGTGAGTTTAGAATCTATCAACCGGTTGTTCGTTAGTGGGAGAATGATAAGGTCCGGTATTGATGGCCTCGAGTCAGGCAATTAACAATATCAAATCATGAACGATTTCATCGACCTAATTTATACCCAGGGTCACAAAACACTAACTCTGTCTTTAGAAATGGACACTGTCAAGATGTGGGTATTGATTGATCAGCCAGGTTGTTAATTAAGGAAATCTCGGAGATTATTCAACATCACTGCCCAGAATGTTATAAGATGCTTGGATAAGATCGTGCAGATCTGCTAATTTTACCAGGTTTATGGCACTTGGGCAAAATTTGGAAAAAATCCTAATTTGTTAAAGTTAAAATTTTCATGAATCTCGGGTCTTTGAATATGGAAATAATGTATTAAGCATTAGAGGCTCTTCTTCATTGTCAGGCCAGCCATCATTGATAAACGAGTCAATAAAAGTCAACAAAGCCATAAAATTAAATATAAATATATTCAACAAACTGAATGTTTTCATTTTAAATTTGAAATGTTTTTCTGACATGTGCTCCCGATTTGGGGCTGAATTTAGGAGCTGAATATCACCCGGAACAGGTCTAGATAAACCCTGAAGCACACAGATCTAAACACAGATCACAGACCAGATAAGTCTGTTACTAACTCCATGTAAACAATCTGCCGTGCTGCTGTCGCCATGAAGGAAATCAATGGTGCTTGCAAGGCCTTGTATATGGCATTAGTTGGTTTACAAAAACGAACAAGCAAAACAGATATTGGAAAAACATAAGCAAATAATTTCAGCCCAATCTGCAGGGTGCGTGGTGGCCAAATTAGGTCATAAGTAGGTCAGGGGTGGAAATAACTTTAAAATTGCTAGTCTACTCCGGTACAGTGGCACATGTAAAATCACTTGCCCTGATAATTTTTCCACTATACCGGCCATTTTTGTTGTTGATTTTTTAAATAAACAACATAATTAACATTGGAATATCAACTGGACACCGGTACAGTGGGATATACAAATTTGCTTGACTGAAAGAAAAAAACACTGGATTTGGGCTTCGGGCAACGGGTTATTTCCACCCCTGTAGGTGGTTATGCAATCGCAGGTAACAAACATATTTTTACCTGGCCCCATCAGGAGTCATAAGTTGAACAATTGATAATAAGAATATACACTGAATGTGCTTACACGCATTTTAATATTCTTGCTATGATGTCACTTTGTCATGAATGTAAGTGAGTGAGTGAGTTTAGTTTTATGCCGCAATCAGCAATAATCCAGCTATTCATGGCAGTCTGTATATAATCAAGTCTGGACCAGATAATCCAGCGATTAACAGCATAAGCATTGATCTACGCAAATGGGATACGATGACATGTGTCCACTAGGTCAGCGAGCCTCAAACTCAAGACAAGCAGGTTAACTGTAGCGACTGGTACACAAGTTCTATGTACCGGTACATTCCAGTTGCACTGGGTGTAGCGACGATACATGAACTCATGCACTGACGACAGTCTGCACATGTGTGCACTTTTGTTGCAGGTGTCAACCATGTGCCTCACGGTCTGCTTCAGGAGTGATCGACCTTATCATGCTCATCTCGTTAACAGATTAATACCACAACACCCACCTTTGAAGTTTGGGTTCATGAAGTAAATAATGCATTACTGTGAGTGTAATAAACACAAGTACACCAGACCCAGAAAATCCACAACAATAATCCCCATACATTCAACATGCTTTTATTAATCAATGTTTCCGTAGACTAGAAGGATCCACTGTGGTTTTATGACGATTTTAGTAATATTCCTGTAACATCACAGCTAATAATTCAAAAATTTCAAAAAGAATTTATCAATGTTTCATTGACTGGAAAAGACAGTCACTAAGAATATGCAAGTTTGGTTTTATGTCGCGTTTTGTAATATTCATTCAGTATTACAACAGGGGACACCAGAAATGGACTTCACACAATGTATCCATGTTGGGAACCGAACCCGGATCTTCGGTATGACAAACAAACGGTGTAACCACTGGGCTTCCACTCCGCACCTTAATATATGTAATCAATACTGAGCACATTATTGATGTTAAAGTTATATTCACATCTGAGACATGATGTAGTAAGACTGGACATTCACATCTATCATCCTTTCCCCAATACGCCATGTTCGCGCTGAGGAGGTACTGAACTCCAACACTCTTATTCTGTATGTGTATGTACACTGTTTACACCGTACACCACCATGTGACAACAGCCTGTGAATAATTGATTCTGGACCAGACAATAATGTGATTGATGCTGCGAGCAGCGATCCATGATGTCAGGTTGAAGACGTACATTTTAGGTCACGAGTCGGTCCATCTAGTCCGACGGGGTTTACAGGGGTAGAATAGCACCAAGATGCTTAAGCTCGAACAGTTTTCACGCCAGACAGTATCGAAACAATTTGGACAATTAAAACCTCACAGACTTATTGTCAGATTAAGTCTACAACTGTTCTAGTAATATTCTCAAACCAGCCGAGCACAACCAGTAACACCAAAAAGGTTTCCCAGCCATGTAACAGTGAACAGAATAACACTGGCCTTTAAATCCTCCTTTCAGGATTGCCAGACACACTAGTGGCTTATCATATCATCAATGATTCACGCTGCTGGGGTAAGATCACACTTTGACACACAATCTGTCTGCCACAGATCACAATCACCCCATCCCCATTTTAGACGACCCTGCCTCCACCCACCCCTCCCCTCGGACATAGGGGGCAACAGAGAACCTTCCTGAGTGATCCTATATGGGGGTCTGATATTGGGGATAATACGGTAATGACAGAATACAGAACTTATCCAGGATTCCTTAGTACCTGACTTTCGAATACAAATTGGGAGAATATGTATTTTTTCAAAATTCTGATTAAAAGACCTCATTTTCTTAAATTCAGGATATTTCAACATTTCACTCAATGCAAAGACATAAAACTAAACATTAATTCCCTTCTCTTCTATTGACTGATTGTCTATGAAATGCAAGTCACCTCTCAACAACGCTCAAAGCCAATATTTATTACCATAATATGACTTTTGATTCCAGTTTGGAATTTTGACATTGCTTCAGATTTGGGTCTGAATATTGGCTCCTACTAGTCTAAGTGGGTCTAGCTAAATCACCACAGTTAACTATGATACTCTACAGTCCATATGTTTTTCATTTCAATGGGCGAATTGGAAATCCAATTTAGAATGATCAGATTATGTACATTCACATTTTCATCAAAATGCAGACACTACAATATGTATAATAACATTATGTATAAATTGGTCTGACATTGTTTCCTACATGAACTATTTGGTTAATTAGGTTAAGACAGATCAAGCAGATAATGAGATAAATTGCCATTATAGTGACAATCAGTATTTTAAAGTCATGTCAATAGAAAGAAAAAAAATCAGCATAATCATTGGAAGATCATCCCTCCACATGAATAAGGTATGATTGAACATAACTAACTCACACATTCACTACTTTTACAGACCATTCAATTCTCCATACAACTAGGTGCACATGTACTCACCATGACACAAGAAAGACACAAGCGTGCTCAATGTACGCAATCTTAAATAATTCATGAACAGGTTGAATTCTTTGTTTTTGTGCGTCATGACCATGTTTTTCCCACGAAGACGATAATGAGACAGAAAATTACCATGAGTCACAGCTTTGATGCATTAGGCTGTCCATCAATATCGATCGAAAGTCAGTTCGGTCGCGGCAAGTACATATATATGCTGTCTTCATGCAGAAGATCTTGAAGTACAAGATAACTGTAAAAACACTGTTCATGGTTTAGACACACACAAGCTGGCTTACACAGCAGCTTGGCAGTGCGATGCATTCTCATGCAGTGGTTGGTCTATTAATAGAATATTTATCTCCCACTGGCATTATATCTTTGGATCCAGGTGAAACAATGTCTCTCCCTCCATGGCATTATCTCTGGATTAAGTGTTTAAATGAAATGCATAGGCACAGTAGATATGAGAAGATGTCGCGACTAGCCTAACATGGCCAAGCAGAAGGCTTTGTAGCAAACTGATCATTGATTAAATCGAGTTCTAAGCAGCTGGTTGGTCTAATGCTTGCCCACAGACACTCATGTGTCTGTGGCCATGTTTTCGCTACATCCAGCTCTTCCATACACTGCTGTCTTTGTTATCTTTGAAATATAGCGATAAGGAGATTATTGTTCCAAGGCGCAAAGTGGAACTGACATATCGCGCTCTTTGTTTTGAAGCGACTGAATCGAACATCATTTTCAAAACAAAGGTCATTGTGACGAAACCGATCATTTGTACGTTATTCACAAGAGGCATACGATTTATATTAAGCTCTTTAGGTTGAAGTAGATACTATCTTGCCATACTTAATGTCAAATTACGTCACGCCATCATTCTAAAGGATGTAGGGGTAGATATAACCTGCTTTTCTACCTCGCCTTGGGTTGAGTTCGCCCGATACCCCTCTCCAAACATGTGCCGTCGTAGAATAATAATTTTCTTTAAACCTACCTTCACGCCTTGTCAGCTCATGCAAACACACGTGCAGGTATAATCTTGAAATATGTCAACGTCTGGCAGGTTTTCCTTCCGCCAAAATGAGCTTGAGAGCGAGAATCTGTCTCTTCTTCAGTCCTTTCGCCTGCTATGTTTATCTTTTTCCTGATGGCGGAAATAAGGTGACGTCAGATCACGTGACTAGAAAGTCTCACAGCAACACAAACAGAGGTCATGTGACTAGGTAAATCCCCGTCACAACAAATCGAGGCCAGTTGAGGACAGAGGCCGTTTCGGGGCAGATATCACGTCTCGCGGTGTCATAGTCGTCGTGTCTGGTTCGTTCAGAGCTGCGAAGGATTCAGCAAATGCGTACTGTGTTCTTTTGCACCTCGAACTTCTATGAACAGTCATGTTCTATGAGGTGTTTTTTGACATGAACGATCACAGAATTGTCTGATTGTAAGATATCACAAACATTAGAAGCAGACGACCGATTTGATGATCATGGTATTGCGCTGATTATATAGGCAGTATCTAAGCGACCAACTGATGTTTTAAAACGAACAATAACAATCACCAGCATACGCTTGCTCAATATTTTCGGTTTGTTTGACGCCAAGTTTGTTTTGTTGCAATACAAAGCAAAATTTATTAAACGATATTCCTAATATTTTGACAGTAAATGAATATCGATCTCTTTCACGCGATCGTTCCCCGAATGATGTAAGTTTCCACAGGATGTCACTGTCATTTTTTTGCAAACTCCTCTGATATGCTTCCACCACAAGCCAACGATAGATCTCATCAGGCTGTTTGATTCGTTGTTTTTGTTGGCTGTTTTTTATGACATTCATCAATATTACGTTTATACGTCTCCGGCGTGGACCAGACAATCCCGTGATCGACACGAGCAATGATCGCAGTCGAAGTGCGATAAGACACGATTAACCAGGTCACCGATCATGGCCACCGATCCATTAAATCCTCTCAAACGATCAGGGGTACCCGTGGCAGATTAAACACGGAATTTAGTTTATTAAGGAGTCACGACAACAATATTGAGGACGCTGCTGCTACTCCTCCTCCTCCTCCTCCTCCTCCTACTACTACTACTGCTAGTGAGTTTACTTTTAAATTAGCAATATTCCAGCAATATCACGGGGGAGGTCACCAGAAATGGGCTTCACACATTGTGAATCGAACCTGGGTTTTCGGCGTGACTAGCGAACGCATTAACCACTGGACTACCCAACCGCATGGTAGACTAAGAGAGTTTAAAACGGGTGTACGAAACTAAGCTTATGATGAATCTCGGGATTTCAGTCCACCATCTGAAACGCTGACTCACTTTAATTAAACAAAGAAACTAAGTACAAAAAGATGCCAATATTGGTTTAAAAGGAAAATAGCTGTGAAACTTACATGAGTGAGTGAGGTTTTACGTCGCTGTTCGCAATGTTCCAGCAATATCACGACGGGGGACACCAGAAATGGGGAAAAGTGGAAACTGAATGGCAGTGATGACACCAGGTGTTAGCTAGAATCACACTTTTTCTGCTTTACAACATTTTAAAATAAGGTATTAATTGTACCATTAAAAGATTCACACTATTTTCACTTCCAACCCGAAATGGACGCGGGTTCATGAGAATTAAACTATTTTCCTGACAATGCGTAATTCTGTCAGATGTCTTGATTTCAACAAGGTCAGACATGTACTGATCTGTTATCCACGCGCCGCGAGTGTTAATAAACGATTGTCCGATTTAGATAGCCATCAAGTCATAAAGAGCTGGCAGTTGTTGGACACACTGATAACATGCTGCAGTTGCGGAAACTCGCCTAAACAAATGTACACAGCACTTGGTTGCCAGGAGACGGGTCAAGCAGCTGGAGACGTCTTGGTCAACACGCCTAGAAGGCTTTATGACAATTTGACCCGGAACAAGAGGACCTGTGTATTAATTATACGATCACAACACCCACGTCTAAACAACGGCGACTAATCACGACAGCAGTATAAAGCAAAACCCCGTGAAACCGGACGGTAGTGCTGCCAAAGATATTGGCTGGTTTAGCATGTTTCCAGATTATTGATTTCTTTAAAACAAGTCGTTTACAATATATAGATCAGTAATGGTTCTAAACTTGGCTTCGTGATCATTATAGGACAATAGACGAGGACAACAGTGACGATTTGACTGTTTGGCTATTTTTTCATAATGACTGAATTAAAATATGCATGTTCTCGACGGTGGGTCAAGTACGGTCAAGCGGGTGGGCTTGTAATGACACCTGAACGAGGCAGGAATACTAATGGAACCTAGAAAAGATCGTATCGCTACACATATGTTTTGCAACATATGAAAATATCAACCCGTGAAGATCCGGGTTAGATTTGGTCTTCAGCAACCCATGTTTGTCGTAAGAGGTGACTAACGGGATCGGGTGGTCAGGATCGCTGACTTGGTTGACACATGCCATTGAATCCAATGTCCGTAGATCGATGCTGATGCTGTTGATCACTGAATTGTCTTTTACAGACTCGATTATTTACAGACCGCCGCCACATAGCTTGAATATTGCTGAGTGCGGCGTAAAACTAAACTCACCCACTTACTCACTTGACTGATGGCAAAGCGACGTGTGATGTGTGTAACAGTATTCACAGACTAACGCTTAGTTTTTGAATATATTTGACTTTGATAGTAACAAATACAACCATTTAAATTGAAACGGAGCCCCAGTGAGATTGGAAATTCTGAAGAAATCTAGACCTGCTTCATTTAGGGCTTGAGCACTGCAGGGAGGACTGTGAGGGAGACTACCTTATACAGGGAGCGAGTAGGCATGGTTTCAAGCCGATAGCAATATTCTAGCAATAGCACGACAGGGGATATCATAAATGAACTTCACACATTGTACCCATGTGGGGCATCGAACACGGGTGTACGGCGAAACAAGCAAACGTTTTAACCACAAGGCTACCCTACCGCCACCTTAACTGACGGGTTATGTGGCAATGACGTTCTGCTATCTTTAGGACGATTCAGGGTTTTGCCCCCAGTTCTCAGATGGCAGATACACGTTGCCGGCGACGTAGTGGTGAGCGGTACGCCTGGCGACAGTTCTTGACCATGACCGGGGCGGTGGGGTAGTCTAGTGGTGAAAGCGTTGGCTCGTCACGCCGAAGACCCGGGTT
>VKKT01001254.1:71495-83214 GCA_008038995.1 Haliotis laevigata
GCGGCCACATAACACCTCACACAAACACAACCTTTTCAGGGTTAGGATTATCATTAACCCAAATCATTCCACTTCACAAATTTTATCATTCTTGCTGAACAAATTACAAGAACTGACAACTGAATTGGTTTATCAATCATTACACAAGTTTGAAGTGAGACATGGGACCACATCAAACACCCCAGATCCTGAATTCACATCTACAAAACAGCTGGTGCAACAACTACTTACATCTCTCATCATTTTGACAGCTTCTCTTGTCCGCCCTAGTTTGCGGGCACACATCGCTAGTCTCCTCTTTATATATACCAATACATTGGTATCTCTCCCTGAAGCAGACAGATGGGTGACAGTCATGTACAAAATAAACCACACTCATATTATGTTGGGAATATCAGACATCTGGATGCCTACACTCTTTCTGATCACTGTTAAAATGTTTTAAACTCAATGGGTCCTTGTCATTCAAGTTTAAAAGAAAAATATTTTGGAATTCCTTATATTCAAACACTATACAAATAAACATGAAGGATTCCAGGAGCCCCATAAACTGAACATTTTTTACCATTATGGAGGACACAAGCATTGTATTGTTTGACGGAAAATTTCTGGCAGTGTGTGAAATAATCTTCAACAGTACTTCCCTGCCCGGCTATATATCTGTTTCAGTAGAGTTTAGATTTGAATGATTTGTGTCTCTACCAAATACCAGTGTCTCACAAATAATACAAAACTGCCTGACTCACAAGATAACAATGTCTGACTTACGATGTAAAGCTTCTAGCTGTGAGTTCTGATGCTGGGTCTGCTGGGACTTCCTGTACGATGTTTCCGCTGCCTTGTATGCCTGCTTGAACATCTTCTCACTCTGCAACCAGGGTATGAAGGTTGAGTGATGGGCGAGTGAGTTATGAGAGATGGGTAAGTGTTTGGTGGGCGAGGACTTGTGACAGACACAAGGTCACACTCATGAGCAAGAGATATTCTATGTTACAAATGAAGGTTGTGTTGAAATTCCAAATGATGTGGTAGTGCAAAGCCATGGGTCCAGTTAATTGGTATATATCAAAAGAGATTGGAAACATAATAACTGACTGACTGACTGAGTTTGGTTTTACGCCGCTTTTAGCAATATTCAAGCAACATCACGGCGGGGGATACCAGAAATGAGCTTCACACATTGTGCCCATGTTTGGATTCGAACCCGGGTCTTCGGCGTGACGAGCCAACGCTTTACATTAGGCTACCCCACCACCCTGGAAACATAATAACACTGGAGAGAATCAAATCTTCAATCGCAAAAACATCCATTCATACAATCAGGAACCTTAGAATGTACATGCTGTGAAGTTGATCGAGCAGGATTTGGCTGTAATACATGCCTTGGCCTCTTAGAAAAACAGGTGCCCTTTCAACCATACACAACAGGTTATGAGAATATCAGAGACTGCGAGGAAAGTGATAAACAAAATGACATGTTTTACTGTGTGCTTTTACTTTAAACTTTTGAAAAAACATTGTTTGAAATTAAACTTGCTTCACTGAGTACATGTGTTTTCTCACCTCTAAAATAGTCTGACATTCTTCTTCAGCTAGAAGCAGCAAAGCAGTAGGACACCTGAAATACATCATCATCATCATCATCATCTCTGAAACACTGAAATCTAAGGAACTTTGAAAACCAGTCACTTGACTTTCATAATCAGGCCACTGGGCCATATTACAATGCCCAAAAAACCCAATATAGTTATACAAAACTGTTTTTGATACCAATAACAGTTAGCCCAGAAACTTAATGCTCATCAGGGTCCATAGAGGTTCAGAGATGCCGGCACATCTACATGTATATTTGATTGAACAAGAGCAAATTTCTTTGATATTGTACTGTTTCAAATTATATTGATTTGATTTTACAAAGTTTTTATATACTCTGTTTCAAAGGAATAAGACGAGTCTAACTCACACTGAAGTATTCTTTGACATGAAAATGTTAATATCTTCATCACATGGAGGGATATCCGCCATTAAATCACAATACTAAATAAAGTATTGTCTGACTTATGGCATTTATGTCCAACAATACAAGATATGTTCACCGATGTACTGACATGGGAGAAGGACCATATGAGCTACGCCGCCATATAGACGGAATATTGCTGAGTGCGGCGTAAAACTAAACTCAATCACCACATGAGCTATGTTGTTGAGTCCTGTGAAGGGCATGTCATCATGATCTGTTCTCTAAGGATTCCGGACTGAGTGAACAGTTATTTTTCAGATGGAAATTTGAAACATCTTCGTGTAGCTAATAACTCTGAAAATACTTCAGAGGACATCACAAGGGGATGAAATTAACCTAACTCTGGCAGAGGGATTAGAGAAATAAGAAAACAGTTTTAGCTTGTGAAAACTATAGATATGTTTGGGGAATAGTATGGAATGAACCACACACAACCACCATATTAATAAGTAGCTTAAATGCCCTGTTTTCAACAGTAAATGTTTACATGAAAAGACAATCATAAGCTTCTACGTTTGTTTCTTAACAAGTGCATTATCCAAACCAATGAAGTGGGGAGACGTTGATTCTGACTGGCTAGTCTTGAATTAGAAGATAAAGCTACTCTGTTTTCAATTTTGTGGTCCTGTATCGTTGATTTTAGACCGCTAAATGGAATTTAAAAATCGAACGAGTTAGCACGTGTGGGCCGATGTGTGTTGTCGACATCATGCCTGCTAGATCTTGACCCAGTTTGAAGTATGGCGGAATACTGCCGCCCTTGCGCTGCTGACGAATTTTCCAGCTTCGAAGTTTTTTCACTGGGACTAAGGTCAAGAAATTCTTCTTCAAACCTTTCGCTTTTCACTTCAAAAACATCAAAGAAACTACCGAGGTAGAAATCGCTGATGTCCGACATGTTTGTTTACAAACAAAAGGGTCGACGATTGAAATTAGTTAAAAAATAGACTTTTGACAATTTTGTTAGGGTTGACTCCATTTTACAATCTGGTAAAATACAAAAAGAAAGATTATGTCAGATATTGTGAATCAAAGGGATAAAAAATGCTCTTCCAATAGAAGAAGCCAACCAATCTTCTTTGTGTATCTTGTCATTTTAAAGCTTGTTTTTCATTCACTGGCAGCAGTAGAAATGGTATGCTGCTGAAAATTAACAAAAAAAAGAAGAAAATTTAACCACCTTCATTGAATTAGAGGCATAACAGGGTTTTTTTGCCAACTAGCAAATCAAAAACAAGAGATCTTGTATGATAACTGCATGATCCTCATTTATGTTAAATTGTCCATTAAAGCAGCGGACAAGTTCACCGAGTCTACAGTCATATCGAACTGATCAGGTGTAGTAGTGATTTGATGCACTCCGTTTGGAATACTTTTGAAACGGGACATCAACCAAATCACTTGTGAACATTTTGTGAATGATATCAGAAAGACAGTGACAAAAGATCCTACCCACTTATATACCTATATTAATTTTCATTGATTTTTGTACCACAAAATTATTGAGGATCGGAAAACATTCAAGGCCATAATGGTGAATTGTGACATGAAGCAGACCTGAGAACAAAAACACTCTGACCTCAGTCACTACATACAAATCTGTCATGTTTGTTCTGTTTAAACAAACTGAGACCATACAAATTATCCATGCCTTCAAAAAACAACATTGTGATTTTGAATAATAATGTCTCTTCTAATCTGGACATATTTCAGTTTTATACTGCATAGCCCAATGACAGGGACGCCATAGTTTAACAAGCATACTGATACTGAGCCGACCAGTCCATATTCTGGTCCATTATGCCCCGCAAAGTAACAACAAGAACCTGTCTAAAATTCTTTGGTATGATACAGCCAAAGATCGAACCTCTGAATTTCTGCTTTCATGCCAGGCACTCTCTCTCCTAGACAATAGAGGGGTCACTTGAGCTGAAGGATAGTGCACGGATACTTGGCCAGTTGATTACAGATATTAAAACAGGCTATAGCCATAATCAATAATCTCTGGTACTCTGGAAGGTCACGCTCAAGATGGCTTCCCTTTAAATCACGACAAAGATCCAGATTTTCGGGTCCAAAGACGTAGTTATTTACGTTAAATGCGGACACGTGACACCCCAGCTGGTGATGCAACTGTAGTATTACTGATGGTGTCTAGGGACATAGTTCAATCAATACGAGACTAAAAATATCCTGTGTACCCATACCGACTCCTGTCTGACGTAGAAGGACGAGGTAGTGATTCGCCATATACACGCAACCAGTTCTCCTTTAGTCGTGCTACACAATCACACTGCAGGTTATTTTCGGTATATATGGTTATAGAAATAGCAGCTTTTTATCACGTGTAAAAACGATTCAGATTGGAGTCATTTTTAAACAAGTGGGCTTTGCTGGGTCAAAAATGTATGTTGGATCTGGAAAGAAATTTGACAGATAGGCATTTGTGTCAGACTATTTGTAAAAAGTTTTGAAACAGTTTCTAAATTTGGAAGATATCTTGTGTTTGCTTGACAGAACAGTAGAAGGCCATCAGCTTTGTGAGTAGGTGTACCATAGACAAGACATAAGATATCTATATTTTCAACCTACCAATCTTTTTATCAAATACGCAATATCAAATAGGATTTGACATTTAGACATGCAATTCATCTCTAGTACAATTAAACCTTCATGTCAGTTTTCATTTTGTCTTGATTTCATTTAACCTTTACAATGGGAGATAAAGACAGGGATTGATGTTGAACATGGTTAAAGGAGATGGTTTCCTCGTGGCATTTCTCCTAAGACTGAATGAGTGAGCAGAATACAGACTTTTCCATGCAGACATGGAACAGTTCTACTCAAGTCGTGACTGCAGCCTCTAAATTCATGATGCTGGGGTAGAAAATCAAGTTTCATTTGGGCGGCACGCAATAAAATGAGCCTCTTAGGACAAGCTCGGGCTGCTAGAGACCTACTCTACCCTAGAATCCACACAAGGGAATTGATATGAAGCTTTACTTATTCTGTATTAACATGCAACAGTAAAATCATTAGAATTATGGTCTTTTCACTTTCAATAAAATATTGTACTTATGTCGCCACTGGTAATCAAAGAACATCTATGTACAGTGTCCAAGAATGAGTTCACACACGTATAACGTCATGACAGCTTAGTGAATGTCAAAGCACAAAAAAAGAGCTGATAACTTTCTTAAATTAAAGCATATTTACACGAAATTTTCAGAACTTAGTGACGTGACCTCTTACTTTCAAAACCTGTCTGATTCAGGCTGGTATTCTGTGACAAAGGCTTCTTACATAGACAAGAGAAAAGTCTCTCCAGATTTCCCCGACGATGCTAATGAGGTCATCTTTGGTGTTAATATCCTGCACTCCTCTCATTAGATAGTTTAACACTTTCCTGACATTTTCTATACTATATAAGTCTGGACTTTGGCTGGCAATGGAAGTGTTCTGATACCATTGTCTGTTTTCCACTGATTGGCCCTGACACATGACATGGAGCATTGTCTTCCTGGAATGTCCAGGGTCCGTTTGTAAAGTGTTGGGTGATGACAGGCCAGAGATTTTCATTCAAAACATTTATTAGTCGGTTTTCATCCACCTATGTCAGTGTTTCCACTCAAATGATACGTGAAGCACCCCAAAAACATAGCCGATATCACCTTTCTGCTCTCATGATCAGTGAGGACCGTAAACATTCGGGCAGTAAAGGTTCATTTCGTTTGCGCCAAATATACACTTTTCTATCACTGCCAATCACTACTTGTGTCTCATCACTACATATGATTTTTCGCCACTCATTTCGGGTCCAGTGCAATTTAGTGCGACAAAATCGTAAATGGTGTTCCCTGTTGACAGGTGATATTGTGATTTTCTTCGATACCTGCCGCCACCTGTAGCCCTCAGTAAACAATCGTCTGCGAACAGTTCTAGTAGACACTATAAGAGTTTACTGTGCATTAAATTTAGTTGTAATGTCATTCAAACTACTCCGCCGATTGTTTTTAAAGAGACGAAATATTTTTCTATCACTCCTCGGTGACGATTTCGTTCAATCCAACTTGATTATAACGCTTTATACATTTTTGTACAGTTCTTGGATTAATTTCAAGTAAATTTGTGATTATGTAACTAGATTTACCTTGCTGTGATAACATAATGATAACATCTTTCTGATAATTGGTAAGTTGACAGCTGCGAGACGGCATTTTCAAGCAGACGATACTCCTAAGGTAAGCAAAGGGAAATAACTGCAAAAATATGCTTGCTATCATTTACACACCATGCAAAATTTCATAATGCTGTTTGTCGATTTGCCAAAACGCAAAGCCTTAATAAATCGTCAAACGTTTTGACCCGACACTGCGCAACTATTTTTGCGAACTCACTTTTGGCCACTGACTGTACAAAACTTAAAGTCTGTCCAAAAGCATGGGAGTGTACTACATTTTAAACAGCTTTTGACAAATGCCTAAGAAACCACATATTGCATATATAGCTGAAGCAAATGACCTAAAATCATCACTGAACATAATTCAAAGAATACTACAGTTAAAATTTTAAATGTTCACATCATTAGTTTTAACAAAATCACAAATTTCAAGCTGAAACCACATGAATAAGCAACTGCAATAATTTTATCAATTATGAAAATGTCTTCCAATATAACTTTTGTTAAATAATCATAACAAACACATTAAAATTGATACAACCAGTGGTTCAGATAATAAACAGAATTGCAACTGTTCCTGGACTGCTTGACTTGGACAGAACGCATGATTCGCTGAAATTGGTATAGTCTGTTCATGTGGACACAACGTGAGCGCTAGTGCCACAGATTCATTTTCCTCACAGACTGGCGCTTCAGGAAGACCTCCTCCCCAGACATATCTGTTGATTTTCCTGTCAAATCTTTACTGTATACAACACCACATCAGTAGATAGCTTTCAGCAGTTTAGTCCGAACTTGATATATACATCCATCCTGTCTACTCATTAACTAAAGAGGCTGTGTGATTATTCCACAGATGTACAGGATTTTACTTCTTTTGATGAATGTTCCTGTTTGAAGAAGTTTGTGACGTCACTGCATGAGGATTAAGTTTGGAAGGATCTGAAGAGAGCTCAAAGTCGAAGACTTCCCAATCAATAGAAGCCTTTTGTCTGTCAATTACATGCAGTTTCAAGCCATTATTGGCACTGTTGGTTGGATAGTGGGCCATCTATTTTCGACAACAAATGAGAAAAAGTGACATCCTTTATACAGGGTAGTAATCGTGATGGTCCTTTGGGCTCAAAATACCACAACGGTTGATGCAATTTGTGAGTAATGTGGTTTGGTAGTTGTTGAGTGAGCACCTCTTCACCTTCAAAGCACTGAGCTACTGATAGTAGGAACTGCTTGTTGTTTAATGCTGCGCAATATTCAAGCTGTATAGCAGCGGTCTGTAAGTATTCGTGTCTTGACCAGACAATCCAGTGATCAACATCATGAGCATCAATCTACATAGTTGGGATATGATGACATGAGTCAACCATGTCAACGAGCCTGACCACCCAAATCCCCCTTATGACAAGCATGGGTTGCAAGTGAGTGAGTGAGTTTTCACTTGAAGGAGGAATGGAGGGAGATGAAAAGGATTTATCTACTCATCTCGGGTAAACAGCTCCATCTAAATGTGGTACGACATATTTCTATGTACACATAAGTGTGCATTTAAAAACCCAGAGTAATCAGTAAGAAATATATAATATCCATAATCACCGAATTTATAAATTCATATACAAGTATGCATAACCTGAAATTGGCATTGTTTTGAGACAACAGCACAGACAGTCGCTACGCTTGTAAGGAAATAATCCACCTGTTAATACAGTATGCTGTAGCGACCCTACACTAACACCTGCCAATAACACAAGTACCTCACAGCCAGATGTCACACGTTTAGTGATAGTTCCATTACATTCCCTTCCAGCTAAACATTAAACTGTGCAGTACAGCATCAAGGCTTCAGAGCATGTGTCCGCTGATCAGGCTCCAGGTAGTTTTCCATCATTCACATTACTGATAGTTTTCTTTGTAGTCAAGAAAGTGTTACTCCCTGACGTCCAGTGTCAAGGGACATTTTACACCAAAGAGCTGACTTTTTAAATAATTCCGCTCTAAACACTGCTTCAGGTCATTCCTAATTTGTATGTGTTCGTGCTTCAGTGTCTGACAAGTTAGATAACTCACAAGAGTGCTGTACATGTCAACTTGACAAGAAGCGAGGCAAGATGGCTGTTTGGGGTATAATTCACAGTGTTCATGTCGGTATGATGCCTGCACTCAACTAATAATTATAGATCTGTACAAAATACATGTACGCAAGTTGAAATGGATATATTAGGTAATAACGCAGAGTGTTGTTTAACTGTTATAAATATTTTATTTCCCTTGTCTGAATACAACTTGCCACATTTTGTCGAGACAATCATACACTGTCTGAGAAGTGAGTGAGTGTTGCTTTAAGCTCAAGACTACAATATGATGGTGTATCTGGTAAAATGGGCCTTTAAAAGTGTTGCGAACTGGTAAAATCTCATAATAGATGATTGGTTCATTACAACCGATCAATCATAAAAAATAATTGGTTAGTGCCATTTATCAAATTTTCCTGTTGTGTTTATTAATGCACAAAAGTTTCAGGTTGTTTTTTTCAAAATGCACAAAATGCATTTGCAAATTTCACATCTGTAAAGGATTACTAGTATGTTAGGAACATAAAATTCCTGGAGTGTAGTGCTTATGAAATGTAAATTTAATGACACAGACAAAACCAACCGTATGATAAGATTGTTCATGCAAACAAGTGTTCCAAAGTTGTTTGTGTTAGATTAGTAGAAAACATGATCGATTGCTTGGTCACTTAATCACTGCGACCAATCTTTGGTTATTTCAATTAATCGGACACTAGACTTTAACCAGACAAACCAGTAACATAGCTGTAGTCTGTAAATAATAATCCAGTTTCGACTAGACAATCCAGTGACTGAGAACTCTGAGGGCCTGACCATCTGATACAGTTAACCGCCTCTACAGACAAGCTTTGGGGATGCGAATGATTCTGACTCAGATCTTCAAGGAGACGAAATCACAAGAGATTCCAGAGATAGAAAACAGTATATATACTCACTCTGAGTTTTTCTCCAGTGATTCATGTGCAGCTTTTATCCTTGACTGTGGGTTCCTCTCCCTCCATGCCATCTGCATAACTAAACATACGACAGAAACATAAATAGGTGGTTGGTCTACACAAGAGTGTGTTCAAATTCAGTGAAGTGGGGTTAAACATCGCATTCATATTTGTTTGTTATTTGTTGTTTAAAGCCACACTCAGCAATATTGACTCTAGCTATATGATGGCGGTCTGTAAATAATCAAGTCTGGACCAGACAATCCAGTGATCTACAGCATGAGTATTGATCTATGCAATTGGGATAAGATGACACATGTCAACCAAGTCAGTGAGCCTGATCACATAAGTGGCCTGTTATGCCAAAGATTGGTTACTGAAGGGGCCGATCCTAGCCCGGGTCTTCATGGGTGACATCATGTTCAAGATTATTCCACTTACGTTGTGATGTGTTCGGGAATGTGTGTGGGTGTGTGCATGGGGTGTGTGTGTGGGGTGTGTGTGTGTGGGTCGGGTGGTGAAGAAGGGAAGAGGAGGAAAGAGAAAGAAGAAAAAGAGAGAGGAGGAAGGGAATTTTTTTGGGGGGAGGGAGAGAAAGATGTTTATGCTTGTTTAACAGCAGCATTGTTCCAGCTACGTGATGGACCAGACAATCCAGTGATCAATGTTGTGAGCAAATATATATATAGGGTCAGGTACCAACAACCATGTCCCCATTACCCATTACATCCCTTCTTAAACCTGGGGCCGTGGGATACCCTAGTGGTTAAAGGTCCATGCATCATTCTGAATTCTTGGGTTTCAATTCCCCACATTGGTCCACGGCGCCCCCACCCCATGACATTGCTCGAATATTGCTAAAAGTAGCTTAAAAGCCAACTCTTTTGAAACCAGCAATGGTTGCTATGGATTCATTTTGACCCATAGTCCCATGTTGCTATCTTTCATAGGTGTTCCTTTAGTTCTGATGATGAGTATATGAAGGATATACCAAAAGAAGCAAGACAAAAGTCAATGTGAATGATTTTTGAATATTTCTATTTGAAGTTTAATGGGTGAGTGAGTGAGTTGGGTTTTACGCCACTTTTAGCAATATTCCAGCAATATCACGGCGGGGGACACCAGAAATGGGCTCGACACATTGTATCCACATGGGGAACCCAACCTGAGCCTTCTGCATGACAAGCGAACGCTTTAACCATTAAGCTACCCCACTGCTCCTGAAAGTTTAATGAAAACATTGATCAATGTGATTTTTTTCTTACTCTTCTTACTTTCATATTCAGGTTTTCCTGCATCATATTCGCAGGTAAAAAACGTCTGATGATCTTGTGCAGAGAGATTCATATCATAATACGTCAATGGATCTTTATTTGTTGCCCAAATAAAACGCTGGTACTCCGATCCACGGAAGAGGTTAAGAGGATTCCGCCAAACTTTGCATTCTGGAAATAACACGCAGGGTCAGTGATTGCATGCAGAATATTGATTACGCCATTCTGATGTAAATATTGGCCAATATCCACCTACGTGACCTGGCACTTAACATCGCATACTGAAACATGCTGACGAAAATCTCATAAACATGGCTTGAATGTTGAAAACTACATCTAGCACTGAGCAACAAAAGGTCTGGAAAATCAAAACTTATCGACCCAGAATACAAAAGGCAGAGAATAAATGAAATGATTATTCAAGAGTTGATGAAAGCTTCAATTTCATGATGTGCTGTTATCAATAAAACAGATTCATGTACTTCACTTCGGTACATATGTTTTGTAATAATAATAAAGATGTGTAGTAGTTGAGAAGACAAATATCTATGGTACAGCCAAATCATTCTTAGTTACCACCACACTATTAAATTTACGAAGAGGAAGATTTAAAGAGATATGTTATTATCAACTTGATACTATAAATTCCAAAATTTAAATATCAAATATTTAATTTAAACATTAAATGTTGCAAACAGAATATTTCCTTACACTTATAATACTTCAGTTATCCAATGAAATCACAAATAAAAACACTGCAAGATTAGATACTTCTTGAATAATTTATAGCAAAAAGTAAATGCTAAATAAATGCAGTCATACTTTTTTATTCAAGAACAAATTAGAATTAAAATTATAGATGAGAATCACAAAGTAAAATGTCAGTTAAAACAACATTTCACTTCCAGGCTGAACACAACCTCAGTGTGAGTGATATGCCTGAATGGCCAATCACCTGATGTGTAAAAACACATGTAACAAAATACATCACCAAATACAGATTTCCTGAAAACTACTCCTACTCCATTACCAGTTGTCACTACTTCCTGACAACTGTATTTTCCCATGACACTCTCAAACACATTTTCTGAGTGGCTTTGACAATATGACACTCGAAACAACTGAATATAAAAAGTAACAAATCTGATATCAACTGACAAAATAGTCACAGCTCATTTTATGACAGCTGATTTGGGAAATTCGATTATCCCCAACACCATACTTTCCTAACGAAGCCATAC
>VKKT01001254.1:122421-133233 GCA_008038995.1 Haliotis laevigata
ATTAAACGAACTAAAACATAAAAGTCAACATCATACTGTGTTTTGTATATGGTGCCGTTTTAACTCAGAAATTTGTAGCCGTTTTCGCCACACGATTTTGGTGCCGTTCTGCTGTGGTGCCGTTTTAGCTATAACCCCTTCTACAGAAAACTTTAGAGACTGATTCCAAAGTAGACAGAAAGAATACTACCAATCCAAAAACATGATGGTCATAGCATGTATTGTGTAAATAAAGCAAAATATGTAACATGTTAACTTGAGGAAATATTTGTTGAAGTCATTATACAGTTTGAAATCCATAGCCTTTACAGACCTTGGCAGCCATGTAATAATATTGTCATACAACACATATTTCATAAATAATTTGAATCTTGCAGTCTGTTATCCCTAACAACTGTAAGCATTGTTAGGAAGTAGAGGACTATTTTGTACAATCCTGACCATGCCCGAAGTCAATGCCACCACAAGGTCAGTACTGACACTCACAATACGTTATATGCATATATTCGTGAAAGCATGGCTTGAAACATTTGTGGTTCTCCAACAATTGTTAAACATATTTCAGTTATTTGAAGTAAATAAACAGTGAGTAAAGATCACATTTACACAACATATTGAACGGGGAAAGGGACAATACTGATCTTTGTAAAGTGATCACTGACAAAAAAGTATCGGTTTGTATTTAGCTAGAGAGAAAGTAATAGTCACTTCATCTCAACAAAGTTTTCATTGCCGAGTTCAACAGTTGCGTTCGTACGAGGAAATAATTTTAAAGTAATTAAATAACTTACCATATGACAAATTCTCGTTTAGTTTGAGAGGTCCACGCAATATATAGATGACAAACACAACAAGAACGAACCACACTGCCCACAAATAGGTCCAGGACCACGCAATCCAAGACTTAAACTTGTCAAAGAATCTTGACAGGAAGCCCGCCATGTTTCGTATGACCGGATCGGAGCAAATGATATTTGTAGCATTAAAATACATTTTAAAAATCGAAATGAATTCATGGATAATGGATTTTAGAAACAAAATGTCTAGTGTACTATATCGATTTTATTTACATTATATATATGATATGGTGGTCCATCTTTTGAATCAACTCGTCCTGAAGTAAACTCTCATAAGTACATTAACTATAAATATTTTAATTAGACGCATTGCTGCAGTTGTGATTGAAAAGGTTTTCTTTCTCATCAACAACGGAGTTGTTAACAAACACATCAGTAAGTTAATTGTCAGTAGGAGATTTCTCTTTGCAAAGTTCTAACTAAAACGGATTTCATCAAAAAGGTATTTTCAGCAAACCGGCTCAAGCTGTAGTAGTGTATTATTGATGTAATGTTTGCTGTGAATGGACGCCATAACATGTGGTGTATGCCGAATGCTGGGCTGAAATATGGGGACATTATACACTCAGTACGCGACAATGATATGAGCGATATATGTGTATAATATATGGTAACAGTGTAATCAATGTTACCAATTAAGAGTATACCGACAGCTACATGGATTCCCCTTTTATTTCTTTATCCTGTGTTACGTTAGCTGGAAGAAAGATGGAGCGGAAAGAAAGATGCTTCCGATATCAAGCTGTTATATATTTGTTATTTTATTTTCCGGTGGTTGTAGATTGCCGCACCTGTAGTCAAGCTAATGAGTCTGGACCAGAAACCCAGTGGGTGACACCATGAGCATCAACGTTAAGGTGGTCTGAATAGAGACCATATAATAGAGTCTCTGGTCTGACGTGTACATTTGTACTGGCCTTTTGAAAAATATCGCAATATTGGCGACCGCTAAATCCATAGGTTTATGATCTCGGGTAGTGACGACGTAGTATAAACTTTATGGTGATATCTTCGGACTGAATATTGTATCTGTTTCTTAATTCGCCAGTACTTAGTGTTGGAACTCTCTCTGGAAAAAGATAAGAGGAATCTTTCAGTGTTGAAGTATTAATCATTTTGTAGAACAACGGCAATCAAAAATGCCTTCTTTGTGTTAGTGCCATGAAGTCTTAATGTCCCTTTATACCAATACGTGACATCAGACAGCAAAACATATACTCCTTGAGGCTTCTGAATGTAAATTGAAATGAACTTTATCTTAACAGTTACGTCTGTGTTACGTTGCAGTTTTGGCAAAGTTCCGATTTGATTCCTGAAATATGCTAGACTGGTTCAGTTTTAATTGTATAATTTTACAACGAAATATCTTGGGTCATGCAAAAATCGCCTGCCCTGTTTTTCAATATTTTCTGATAAATTGCGGGTGCAAATCTTTATGCGAGTATTAACTCTGGTCAAGTTGAGTCGAAGTGTCAGTCGTTTCTGCGAGCCTATTATATTTGACCGGAAGTTTTCAGCCGTAAAGTCTATATTTAAAATCCTACCGGGAAAAGTCACTCAACTGACAACATGCGCATGGTTAGGACATCATGAGAAGAGTAGCTGTGATTCGCTCTAATCCTTCTCAATGGTTAGTCACTTTTGTAAACGTTTCTATGATTTACGCACAAACGGGAACATCAACTTGCTCTGATTCTGATCAACACATGTCGGATAAGGTTCGACGTCGTCTTTGCTTTGTAAATGCAAATACAATTACAAACACTTTTGTTTCGGCAATAGCTCACCAGAATAAACTTACACAAGGAATTGGAACACTGTTTAGACCCTTTTCCTACCAAACACCAAGACTGTTAGGGACAACTTCGAATATATTGGATAAAATCTTAACACTGGTCAGTTTTGAAGCTTAGAGGTGTGTGCGTGCGTGCGTGGTATTCACTTGGTAGGCAATCACTAAATGAAGTCTGAAAAAGTGAGCTTGGTGAAACTATTATGCATTACTCCCAAATGTTGTTCTCTCGGTTTTCATCAGATTACAGACAGGATAAGCCAATCGACAACAAAATATTTAGATGATTTAAGACAGGTTCAAAGACCAGTTGTCCAGTATTGTTTGGATGGTATTACATACTATTTATTTAGTCTGGATGATATTTCTGTGTATTAGCATTGATTGTGTATTGCGATATATTGTTATATGTATATATATATGTTTATATTGGAGGTAAAGTACTTGACACTGTAGCATTGGATCCCAATTTCATATTGCTGTAAACAGGTGTCCTTGTGGTACCATACATGGTGATAGATAATGCAGCATTGAGTGCTGATGTGAATGTTAGTATTTACAACAGTTTCATGTTTGTATTTGCAGAGGAAGTGCTTTTGAGTTGAGACCATTTCAAGATGAGTGGATTTAGTCAGTCAGGTTCTGGCTTTGGCCAGACAAATCCTTTTGGACAGATGAAGCAGACAGGCTTTGGTCAAACACAGTCCTCCATCTTTGGAAATAATCAGGCATCCAGTTCAATGCAATCGTCCGTTTTCGGACAGAGCTCAACATCAAAACAAACATCTGTATTTGGACAGGGCTTATCAAGCGGTTTCGGCCAAAATCCAGCACAGTCACAAGCATCTGTATTTGGACAAAGTGGATCAGGTTTTGGTCAGAATCAGGGTCAAACACAGACATCATCGATTTTTGGACAGCCACCAGCTTCTGTTTTTGGTCAGAGCCAATCAAGTGGTTTTAGCCAAACTCAATCAAATGCATTTGGACAAAGCCAGTCAACTAGTTTTGGGTCGACTTCATCCGGCAGCACAGCTCAGTCAAATGTATTTGGGCAAAGTCAGTCATCTGGTTTTGGGCCAACTTCATCCAACACCACAGCTCAATCAAATGTATTTGGGCAAAACCAGTCAACTGGTTTTGGGTCGACTTCATCCAGCACCACAGCTCAATCAAATGTTTTCATGGCCACTTCAGGAGCAGCATCTGCCATGTCACAAACCAATCCGTTTGCAACATCATCAGTCTTTGGTCAAAGCGTAAATCAGGGGGCATCTCAAAACACATCAGGTGGATTTTCTTCCACTCAAGGGGCAATGTCTGGGTCAGGATTTGGGAGCACAGGTGGAATATTTGGTGCCAAGGATTCGAAGATGACAGCATCATCAACATTCCAGACTTCAGCATTTGGAACGTCAACAACCCCGACATCATCTGCCTTTGGTGGAAAGAGTTCTGTATTTGGTGGAAGTTCGTCCAAAACAGTATTTGGTGCAACCACTGGTGCATCTGATGGATCTGGTTTTGGTGTTGCCACGACAACTTGTAAATCTTCACCTGTGTTTGGAGGACCACCCGCTACTACTTCCATCTTCTCATCGGCCCAGTCTTCTGTCTTTGGTGCCAAGAAAGAATCACCTGCAGTCTTTGGCGGGACGTCTGATTCTGGTAGTGTATTTGGAGGTGCCAAGAAAGATTCTTCAACAGTATTCAGAGGTTCAACCTCCACCAGTGGATCCTCAACGTTTGGTAGTGTCAGGAAAGGGAGTGGTAGTTTATTTGGAGCCAAAACAAGCTCTAAACCAGCTTCTGAGAATCTCTTCAAATCTGTGAGTGCAAGCACTGGCGGTGGAATGTTCGGGAAGAAATCAGACCTTCCTTCCACCGACATCGTGACGGAGCAAAGTCCAATGTCGCAGACCTCAAGTACAGGTCAGGGTACTCAGAGCAAGTCAATCTCGAGCGTGTTCGGCAGCAGTAAGGTCTTCAGGGAGCAGGCAGGAAGTACAGGGGAGTCTCCGTACATGGGGGGAAAGTCAGGGGCACAGACTGGTCCAGATGACGAGACTGGGGAATCAAAGCCTGGAGCGAAGACGTTGTTTGGGAAGACAACGTTCAAGTCCACAGCATCAGGGTTCCGTGAATCAGATAAAGCGAGATCAGAAGGCGGACTTTTTGGAGCTCCAGTCAAGAAGGAACCAGGTAGGGCTGACGCTGATTGGAAATTGAATTACGTATCACAAAATTTCCCAGTTTATATGTGACTACTAGCTTTCCTTCATCTGATCAGTTGAATTGTTACATGCACTTGACACAATGTTGTGTTATCCTCATGTGAGGTTAATTTTTAAGTTATTTTTCACTTCTCTCTCTCTCTTCATGCGCCTACCCGTGAAGATCTGGGATGGAATTGATCTTCATTAACCCATGCTTGTCGTAAGAGGTGATTAACGGGTTCGGGTGGTCAGACTCGCTGACTCGGAATGTATATCATTTTATTCCAATTGCGTAGATCGATGCTTATGCTTTTGATCACTGKATTGTCTGGTCCAGACTCGATTATTTACAGACCGAACCCATATTGCTGGAATATTGCTGAGTGCGGCGTAAAACAACAAAACAACAACCAACAACCAACTTTACATGCGCCTGATTTAACATGTTTAGGATTGTTTTCTTGTGCTTCTATTGAGCTAATGAACTTGGCTGTCACCATACAGTGTTACGATGATCTGACAGACAGTTTCTCTTTCTGAGCATGCAGTGACCAAAGTCAGTCTGTGGATTCAGCTACTAGTCTGAAGACTTGAGTCTAGGAAGTATTTGGGTCTGGGCCTGTTTGTTCATATTCTATTACTGAGATGTTTTTTTTGTTGTTTTTTTCAGGCAGAAGTCTGTTTGGAGGGGAAGAACGAGAAGCTGCCAAAGAGGAAGATCGAAGCAGGAAGAGAAGCATCCGAAGAGATGATGAGAGTAAGTAGATGAACACATCGGATTCATGGAACGACCATCACAGTATGTGTGAATATTTGGCATATACTTTGAGAAGGTCAAGGTCAAGGTCATGTGAAAGATACAACACAACAACAAGTTTCCCCAGACATTTACCTTAGAATACAATGAAGCAATTTGACTGAAAGCTTAGTTTGATTTTTTTTAATTTGTTGATTTAATCATGTGTCAATCATTGTTATTATGTTTGATGTGTCCAAGAATAGTAACATGGTTCAAGGGGTCAACTCAAGCCTCCTGGTTTAAGCTTATAACAATGTTCTAAAAGTATATTTTGCCAAAGAAAGGTTTGGCTTTGTTCAAAGATACATGGCTGGAGAAAAAGTTGGTAGACAAACCACCATATTCCTTCAGTTGCACTCTGACTGAGCTTGTGTCTACACTTTTAAGCTTATGACGGCTTAAATCTTACCTATGTTGTATTGACCGGTCGATGTCAGACAAGAAAGGCTGACCAGTACTCATCTATAATGTTGCACCTTAAGTTCAAGGGGGGCGGTGGGGTAGTCTAGTGGTTAAAGCGTTGGCTTGTCACGCCGAAGACCCAGGTTCGCATCCCCACATGGGTACAATGAGTGAAGCCCATTTCTGGTGTCCCCCGCCGTGATATTGCTGGAATATTGCTAAAAGCGGCGTAAAACCAAACTCAGTCAGTCAGTTAAGTTCAAGGGGACTGACCTCAACGAAATGGACATGGCTCCTGATGTAACTGTTTTGGTGGCCAAAGTCAGGAGCCAACTCAATTTTAAATGGCGTAACCAATATCAAAATGAAATAGTCAGTTTAAATAGCAATAAATATGCTTTTAGAAAGAATATCCCAAACCAGTGACTTGGTTGACAGTGTGTACTTAAACTGTGATGGATAGTTGCCCACATTGTTGATCACTGGATTGTTTGGTCAGGTACCTCTAAGAGAGGCCGCAGCCTGTTTTCCAGTGCCATGGCTGGGGCTGTTGCTGGGAGTGGCATGAGGAGTGACAGGACAGGACCCCGCCCCTCTGTGACTGACAGGACAGAGCCCCTCCCTTCCACATCCAGATCAGGGGACCGTGATGTAGAGCCAGGACAAGGTATGTGACTCATCTATCTACCGAGGTGGACTTTTCAAGGTGTATTGGCCAGTACATTCTGTTTTAGCATGGCACCCAGGACCAAAGCTGTTGGTTCATACACCATGGATTGATGAAAGAATTCTTACTAATTAACTCATTCACAACTTAAAAAGTGTGAAGATTTATTTAGGTTTTTCTTTTGAGATCTCACTTTTTGAAGTTTTGAGTAAATGCTTCCAAAATTCAAATTTGTCCCCAGCAGCCTCTGATGGTTGCAAAAGGTGACTAAATCGGAGTTGACTTGGTGGCTGGTTTGTCATCATACCCTGATGATTAGAGGTGTTGTTCTCAGTATCAACCACTGGGTTATCGGCTTCTTACAGCTTGACTAATGCTGAGTGTCGCATCAAACAACAAACACTCAGCTCCTTCATATCATTATTATTTCCATTATTAGTGTTGGTATTACTACACTGGTTATTTTGTGCTATGTTAGATATCTTGGTTCCTGAGAAGCTTGCTCAGGACTGACACTGATGCTTGCATATTGTAATTCACTCAGTTGCTCAGCCCTGAATCACCAGAACATTGCCATGTTCATGTTGTGCCAATATTGACTGGAAGTTCTTGATATAGAAGGAAGCCGTGAGTCAAGATCCACCACAACCATGAGGCTGAGAAGACTACCATCGGTAGCAGAGGATGTCACGTCCAAGATTGCCATCATCTGTAAGAATGTCCCGACCAAGTTCAACAAGGGCTCCATCCTGCGTAAACATTTCTCCAAGTATGGTTCTGTGTCCAAGGTTTTTCCCAATGTCAACAAGAAGTCGGCAACCATTCATTTCCACGACCATGTGAGTTGGGAATTTGAAAACTGCTTGTCAGAAATGTTTTTGAAGTTCATAGACAGTCCTGTGTTTGAAATTCCTATCAGCTCAGTGTCGATGACGTTAAAACCATCCAGGCCATATATATCAGGAGATTCAGAACAGAAACAGGTGTTACCAATCTCCATTAAAATGTAATGGCCATGTCCTTACGGTATGAAAACTACGTATTATCAAGCTTGCTTGTAGTGAAAGAAATTCCCTGATTTCAAAGACAGATAAAAAGTAACGTTAGCACACTGAAATTCAAAAGGGCATGTCTAAAATAACTTATGAGGCAAACTTGAAAATTTGTTGTTTTCTATTCCTGTTTCCATACAATATTCTAAATATCTGTGTTCTTGATGTGTTTTTTGTGTCTGATAACTCCGTGTCTGGAAAAATCTAGAATGGTGTTTGGATGTTTCGTGGGACAGTAGTATGGATCCATGTCCATTCTATGACCTCTGATATCGCATGGATCAAACCTAATTCTTTGTTTGCTCACTGAATGTGCCAAGAAAACACTCTGTTCTGTTAAAGGGCACTATGTAAAGGGGATGCTTCAAGTTTTTACCTGAATTTGATATTCGTCGCTACACTTTGTGTTTGAAACCAAGATTTGCTGGTGATGAGAGGCATATCATCTATTTGTACTTTAAAGCCCTGGGCCCTGTTCCTCAAAGCGATCGTAGCTCTAAGTTGATTGTAACTCCACACTTTAACATGGACTTACGACTATGGTAGCGCTACGATCGCTTTGAGGAATGGGGCCCAGGTAATTATACTTCACAGATTGTTAATCTATTTCAATGACTTGATGTCGGTCATCATGGAATTGCAAAATGTGTGAGGTCAAGGTCACAGTGAAGTTTACATCTCATGTATGTTTCCCATTTGCACAAGAATGTCTTTTTCTGCAGATACAAGCATTATAATTCTTGCTAGTAATAGTTACTTTTAGTAATAGATATGTATGACAGTGATGACAGGTGACTTGTTGACAGTGACATAATTTCAGTATGTTTTTGTATTTACAGTGAAACCCACCTAAGATTGCTCCTTTGTCTGTTATGTCTTAGCATTGGGAATTAAAGTGGTATGGTTTTGATTGATCATAGAAGATCAAGGTCACTGGAATTTTCCTTCTTAAAATAGTTTCTGCTTCGTTGTGTTAATAATTCAACCCTTGGGTTTATTCACCACAGTTGTCAGACCTCATACTTTGATTTAAACTGAAGATAATCAAAAACGAGATTGGTTGAAATACAGTGTCAAGGTCGTGAATCCAGAAATGTTTGTAACTTTGTAATGAAGCTGGAGGCTAAGGGGTTTGCTACAGTGTATGTGTATTATATCACTGGAAATGTTTGGCGATATGTAAATATTTCTAATTTCTAGAAATGTGTGGAATGGGACTGCTTTTGCTTTTGCCCATTCTTGCAAACACCTTTCTAGTTGTATTTAGGAGTGTTCAGAAGGGGTTGGACTCTTGTCAGAATACAGCTTGAAGTAAAACCCTTCTCAATCAATTTGAAATGTTCATTTTCAGAAATCTGCTGCTGAGGCTAAGGCTCGAGGAAGAGTTCTGGCAAAGGGCATCCCACCATTGCAGATCTTCTGGAGTACTCACTCTCCTGGGATAACCAGGTCAATGTCGGTCACATCAGCAGCTTCACCAGAGGGGTTGGAGACATCACCTACTGTGATCAGCGACAACACCAGTAAGGGTTTCAGTGTTGTCTGTCATTCTGTGGCTGTGTGTCATTCTGTGTGGCTGAATATTTCTGTATTGTATGGACTGCCCCAATTCAAGTGTGGCAGTGATGTAGTAGAATCAGTAACGATGATATGATTTATTGTTTGCAAACTGATGTTTTAGAGCAATGAAAATCCTGACTGCTGCGTGACTCATCCATACACCCATCCATCTATCCACCCTTCCATCCACCCACACACCGTTCCATCCATCTACACACCATTCCATCCATCTACACACAATGCAATCCATCCATCCATCCACCCTTCCATCCATCCTTCCATCTACATTCCGTTCCATCCATCTACACACAGTTCCATCCATCTACACACTGTTCCATCCATCTACACACCGTTCCATCCACCCTTCCATCCATCTACACACTGTTCCATCCATCTACACACCGTTCCATCATCCATCCTTCCATCTACACACCATTCCATCCACCCTTCCATCCATCTACACACTGTTCCATCCATCTACACACCGTTCCATCCATCTACACACCATTCCATCCATCTACACACCGTTCCATCCATCCATCCTTCCATCCATCTACACACCATTCCATCCATCCATCCATCCTCTACACACTGTTCCATCCATCTACACACCGTTCCATCAATCCTTCCATCGTCTACACACCGTTCCGTCCATCTACACACCGTTCCATCCATCCTTCCATCCATCTACACACCGTTCCATCCATCTACACACCGTTCCATCCATCCATCCTTACATCGATCTTCACACCATTTCCTCCATCCATCCATCCTTCCATCTACAAACCGTGCCATCCATCTACACACTGTTCCATCCTTCTATCCATCTACACACCATTCCATCCTTCCATCTACACACCCTTCCATCCATCTACACACCGTTCCAACCATCTACACACCGTTCCATCCATCCATCCATCCATCCTTCCATCCATCTACACAGCGTTCTTTCCATCCATCTCTCCATCCATCCATCTACTCACCGTTCCATCCTTCCATCCATCTACACACCCATCCATCCATCTACACACCGTTCCATCCATCCTTCCTTCCATCCATCTACACACCATTCCATCAATGTACACACCGTTCCATCCATCTACACACCGTTCCATCCATCTACACACCGTTCCATCCTTCTATCCATCCAACCATCCATCCATCCACCCTTCCATCCATCCATCTACACACCGTTCCATCCTTCCATCCATCTACACACACTTCCATCCATCTACACACCATTCCATCCATCCTTCCATCCATCTACACACCGTTCCATCCATCCTTCCTTCCATCCATCTACACACCATTCCATCCATCTACACACCGTTCCATACTTCCATCCATCTACACACCGTTCCATCCTTCCATCCATCTACACACCGTTCCATCCATCCATCCATCTATCCTTCCATCCATCCATCTACTCACCATCCTTCCATCCATCCATCTACACACCGTTCCATC